>JACXGJ010000155.1:0-149294 GCA_016801105.1 Esox niger
GTCCCGGCCGCTCCTCCGCCGCCCGAGCCGGCGGCGCCCCCTACTGTCCCGGCCGCTCCTCCGCCGCCCGAGCCGGCGGCGCCCCCTACTGTCCCGGCCGCTCCTCCGCCGCCCGAGCCAGCGGATTATTTATATACCATAAAGGGAAGGATCATCCAAAATGCTTCAATACTATTGGTTTTGAGAGCGACACTTTAACTGGGCCATTGAAAGACATTACATTTTTTGTTCTTGAGACAATTACATTTTCCACAATTCTTTCAGTTTTATCAAGATGCCCCATCAATGCTGATTAGAAGCATCCCCACTGCATGATGCTACACTGTAGGGATGGTGTGTGTTGAGACATGGGCGGTGTAGTTTTAGCAACAAACACAGCAATTTATGTTGTCCCAAAAGCTATGTCTTGGTCTCATCTGTATAGAAAACATTTTCTCAAATTACAGCTGTGATACCCATGCTTTCAGATGGTACTTTGTACCATACTTTGTAATGCATGCCAGTTTTAAGCAGCACTCTTTACATTGATCAGTGTACCATTTCTCCACACCCAGCCACTAAACTCTGTAGCTCCTTCACAGTGTTTGGTGGCTGTCTGTGGCTTTTTTCAGAAGTGTCTTTGTTTGAGCACTAGGTTTTGTGTGACAGCTATTTGTTGGCTGTCTCTGGATGTTTTTTACTTATTTCCAAATATGTCAGCTTTATGTCAGTATTTAGAGTTGTTAGTTACCCTGTAACAGTAAAGACACCTAAGTTTACACTATTTACTGTAACACTTTGTCACCCACAAACATGCATTCAGAATACTTACTGAAAAGGACAAACAAAACTGTCAGCTGGAGAGTGAATCAGGTTAGAAAAATAACAGTAATTAATTGGTGTTAGCTAATAACCTTGGTTAGTTTGAGTTGCTTAGGGAAACTCTGACAGTCACACCAACACTAGTGTTTTATTTCACCAATGATGGGTTCATTTATGTAACTTTCAGAGTTTATTTAACACATTCATTAATACTAGATAGTTAACTCTAAAAAAATGTTATTTAAAACTGGACAATATCCTATGTACTTACTGATTGCTTCATGAAGTAGCCACCAGTTGGATTTCTAAAGTTTACAAGTGTTTTAATCTTTACGTTTTTATGGAGCATTTATGAAATAAAAATAAAGGTCCTTTGGAAAATGAATGTTATTGTGTCAAGGTGGATCTTTATTAGCTCTTCACATTAAAAAGACATTCCTACAGTGTGAAGCTCATATTTCACTTGAATTAACTTATTTTATTAATATCTTATTTTTATTATTTGTTTGTTTAATCTGTCAGGCCACTCTATTACAACCTCTAGGGTTAAATTAATATCATTCTCTTAAACATTCTACCCACTGTCTCCATCACTAGAGACAGCCCAGGAGGCTGCTGGATATTATATTGCAAATAAACCCTTCTCTACAGAAGAAAGGCAATGTTATATACCATCATTCTGTAATAAAGAGTTACTTCTTTCAATGAATATATTAATATATTATGTACAGTGACACTCAACTTATTTTTTAAGAGTGTACCATTTTTAGAGACTGTACTATCTTCACCCAAACATATACTAGAAATGTAGCCTGAAACAATCTACACATGCTGGAGGTTTGGTGTGTTAATAGACTTACAGATGTTTTAGCTCTGAGAGTGATAATAATACTGAGGGGAGAGAATAATTATGAAGACAAGAGAGGAAAAAGGAAGACAATAATAAACATAGTATACACTGAAGATGAAGAGGAGGACAATTATAAACACAGTCTACACTGAAGAGAGGAAGAGGAGGACAATAATAAACATAGTATACACTGAAGAGAGGAAGAGGAGGACAAAAATAAGCATAGTATACACTGAAGAGAGGAAGAAGAGGACAAACATATGCATAGTATACACTGAAGAGAGGAAGAGGAGGACAAAAATAAGCATAGTATACACTGAAGAGAGGAAGAAGAGGACAAAAATAAGCATAGTATACAAGTCAAGTTTTCAACCTTGCATCTCTGGGCTTTACTGGATTAGAGAAACTCGGTAGCAGACTGTATATTTTGAGGCCTTGTTTACCCTTTTCCAATCATAATGTATACTAGAGTCATGCCCATTAACTTCCACTGCTTCTCTTACTGTATTTTAAGAAGGAAGTGACATATTTTTGTACCGCATCACAGACATTTTGTGCAAGGCCTAATAAAAAAATCTGAGAGTTTTGATCTGCCCAGAAGATGATTAACTTTAATATTGTATCTATCTTTTGATGGAATGTGGCTACAATGATGACACTATCTTGGACTGTTAAAGATGTAGGCAGTTTTCTGCAGGGGATATGAAATAATGGAAACTTATCTTCAGAGGTGATTAAATAGTGCCTTTGGAATGTTTTCAGACCTCTTCACATTTTGCTGTTTCATAGACTTATAATTGATATTTCCATGCCAACATTCAACACACAAAAACCCATAATGACAAAGCAAAAATAATAAAACGAAATTTGTATATATGTCATGTTTCAATAACAAACGTCCTGAAAAGTGTCATATCCTGGCCATGCCCCTAGCCATCTCTGCACTGGGCTAGGGCCATAGTCAGGATAGGACAAAAGAAGGTGCCTCTAGGCACCTCTATTTCAGTTTGATCTCCCCAATTGGAGGCAACAATCCACACCTGCCTCGTTGGGGAACGCATTTATGTGAATGTTTCCCCACACTCTGTGTGGATTATTTTGGTTTGTATGGTTTGTAGATGACCCGAAGTTACAGGAGTTGTAAGTTTGTTTTTGTTACTTTCATGATTAAAACATGGATCACCACAACGTCTCTGCTAATGTGTCCTGCCAGCACTAGCCATGTGACAAAAAGAACCAATTACTGTATATCAAATTAAAGTGATTGTAAAAATCACAAGTTTTGTCAACCTTTTTTCACATTATACATACAGCTCTGGAAAAATATAGAGACCACTGAACCTATTTCTCTACTTTCCGAAAAGGTTGAAAAGGAAAGTTTTGAGAGAGGAACAAAAGTGTTCAATTTGCAATGGTCTCTTGATTTTAACCTTTCTGTTCCTCACTCAAAATCTTCCTTTTTGACTTTTATGGAAAGGAAAGAAAAAGGTGCAGTGGTCTCTTAATTGATTCCGGAACTGTGTATGACATAACTTGGGGTAGTGGTAGAACTGTTACATAAAAGTTCCATTCAACACTAATACTGTATAAGATCTAAGAGGAACCATTGACACTGAGGTCTCCAAAGAACCAGTATGGGATCTCATTAGAACCCTTTATGAAAGATTCTGTTAGGAATGGTGACACGCCTGCCTCAAGGGAGTACACGCTGCCAGCGGAAGTTCGGTACTTTGGAGGGTGAGTTCGGGAGCCAGCTGGGAGTGCCAGCCCTACCCCTCCACACCTGCCTCTCATTCAGCCCAATCAAAGCAACTATAAAGAGAGTCGCCAAGCAACTGGTTATGCTCGGTTATTCTCTCTATCACAGACTGACGACACATGAAGCCACCATGTAGAGCCCAAAGGCACAGCTGGAGAGAGCCAAGCCACCCTCAGAGACACAGAGAAAAAGTGAGATAAGGAGAGGTTTCATTTAAATTAGAACCATTTTTAGATGTCAATAAAACTATTAAAATTAAGGGATACATTTCAAGGAAACAAGTAATGGCATCTTTCATGAAAAAGATATAGCTTTCAATGCAAAATATATACAACACAATCAATGTGCCCTATTTTGGTCTCTAACAAGAGTGAGCCATGTACATTTATTTGATCACAATTACTTCTCAAACACAAAACACTGTACTAATGAAAACAAATTCTGGAAAACCATGATTTCAAAAGTAACTTTTTTGTGAAGTCTCCCCTGGAGTGGATAACAGCACTGGGTCAGTTCTTGTAAGGACTGACAATTTTGGTACAACATTTTGGAGGGACCTTGGACCACTCCCCAACTCCCCCATTTCAAAATCCTTGATAGGCTTAGGTTTGTGCTTGTGGACTACCCTCTACAATTCAGAACAGCAGTTTGCTATTGGATTAAAGTCTGGAGACTCAAAAAGAGAATATAGCACATCCCATAAATACAATTTATTTGCACATATTTGAACAGGTACAGTAAGTTGACAGAGAGTGTTACCAACCTCAGGCCAAGGGAGCAGACAATCAAAACACTCTGAATTGAATGTAGAAATAAGACACAAGTTCACGTTGCCGCTCTGAAGTTCACACATTTTCAAGTACGTAACACAACATATTCACATGTTCCAGAATGCATTTCTTGAGTTATAGTTAACTTGAAAGTGGTGTTTCTTAATCATCAGACTATTGTTCCCAGCGGGATTCACATGTTCCATTTCTGAAATGCTAAGACAACGTTATACTTTTCAACACGAGACAAGGCCCCAATGTATTTAAGCGTATACTGTAAGGTGTGGATGGATTCACAATTTTTATACTGATGGGAATATTTCTCTCGTTTGAAGAGTGACTGAATGCCTTCGCAATGATAGCGTTACGGCAAAATGCACACTCCACATTTCTACATTATAATTACAGAAAGCCAGGTAGATACGTCTTCATGGATATATAAATTATTTTTATTTGAAATCTCACCAGAATAAGAAGGGAGGGGATAAGGAAAGGCTCGTGTCGGGCAAATATAATGACTTTGACTGAAACTTAACATGTTCGGTCATCAACTTACAGGTCTCGAGGATTCCTTGGGATAGTGAATGAAGCTCTGGATGGATTACATTCAACAGCCTATTTATTCAAATTAGATGTATTTATTATTATAGTATCAAAATACAAGGGGTTTGTGCAATTGCATCTTAACCATAAAACAATATTTTATTTCATGTGGACTGAATTCAAACGGCCAATTCAAAAATAGGACTCTGTTTCGATGTGGTAGAGATTACGTTTTCTTACTCCAAATATTGTTTTATATTTTTGGGGTATGGGTTTTAATTTGGGTTATTTAGTACAGCTAATAGATTTGTTGCTGCTGTATCACCATGTCAGTGCCAGATTGTATGATACTACCTGGAGTCTCATATAGTTAGCAAAGAAAGATCAATCAATTGCTGAGATGTGTTGTCATGTTATAAATGGAGAGTGGAATTGTCATGGAAATGCATGGGAGGAAAAATGTGATTCTCCTCGTTACCCCCACCAAAATGATCCCATGTTCAGGCTATTGCTTGCATGGGTATTTGACACTGTCAAGGAACACATCTGAGTACCAACCTTGCATGGATGTCAAGCCCAATATATGGCCATGACACTCACCAATACAGTTCATTACAACTTGAAAAAAAACATTGCCATCGTCAAGTACAGTATGTTAGCTTTCCTGCCAGCTGATATGGATTGAAGGTTACCATAGCAGTCTCCTCTCAATCCAAAAACAACCATTTAGAAATTGCATACAGTGGATACCAAATATATCGATATCTGACCCAAGTAACTACACTGCGGGTCTATTACAACAAATAAATCATGTCGGATATGGCAAATATTCACAAATCTGAGTTGTTCCCTGAAGTTCAATGACAGGCAAGTTCAATGACAATGCCCTCTCTACCACAGCCAGTGATCCATTGACATATTTATTACACCTATACGCCAATACACCTTTTCACCATTTATAGTAATCAGGCTAATATTGTCCTGGCACAGAGGGTGGTTGTTGAAGCAGTTCAAAATATCCTTTGTGCCATTTATGTGTGAGGGGAGAACACTGATGCACTTTTGTTTTTGAAATTCCACATTTTTATTGAGGGGTTCTGTTTCCAATCAAGATATGTTATGAACTACCTAAGGTGTCTGACTTTAAGATAAGTCCAGAGTCATACTAGGACAGGAATGTGTAATGAATTAACATGGGCATCTATCTAAGAGGTAGTTAAGGACACTATAGAAATAGGTTATGATCATCGTTTCATGATCCAAAGGTTACTGAAGGGTGTTAACGCTATTTAGATGGGTTAATTGACCTGCAAAAGATGCATATGTGTGGGGGTTTGAAGTAGTCGTACCTGGCTACCTAGCCACCAGCAAGGCACTCCAATTCCTATTTGTTCTGATGCTAATTACTCCCATTTACTGTGCCAACATTTTGAGGTTGATCTTTCGGTGGGGGAGTGGGTAAATGTTTCAAAGACCTAACTGGGCTTAGCACCACACGGTGGGAATCATTATACTGTTGTGCATTTTCAGTGTACTGAGGAAAATGTAAGTTGGTTCCAGAAGAAAGCCAATTTCAATGACCTTGTTGGTGGCTTTCTCCGGGGTAAGTGTTTCATGTATGTCATTAAAAGTACTTCACTTTAGAGTGTATGCCATCCCGCGGAGCAACATGTAACCCTGTCTAAAGACATTTGTCAGTATGTCATACTGTTATAGCACATTTACTGACCATTTATAAAGTATGAAATATAGTTATTATGTAGGCTGTGTTTTGTAACACTTATGTTGTTTTTAGGAAGGCACTGTTGAGCCATTATGTGTATGCGTGCGTGCGGGCGTATATGCGTGACTGTTGGTGTGCACAAACCTATACAACATGCGCACAATTACAGACTTGTCAACAATTATCGTCTGCTGATTGGTTCAGTGTGCCTGTAGGTTAAAGCCCCCGTCTGTCTCTTCGACCATCCCTCTGCCGGTCTGCCTGTATGCCAGCTTGCTTGTCTGTCTGCTCGCTTTAATATTCAAGCCAGAAGAAGACAGGAGAAAGGCTTCACATAACTGTCTAAAGTCAAACTCTCTCTGAAAGTGCCTCAGCGTACAGACAAAGTAACAGAGTAAGACTAACATGTCACCTTTCTGTCCAGGAACTCGAAGTGCATCTGCATGTCCTCCTCCCACACCAGACGCCTCTTCTCAAACCCTGGCTCCTCATCCCGTCACCTTTAACACACACACACACACACACAAACATGTAGCTAGGGAATACATCAACTTTACACACAATGTGTTGTTTGTGTGTAGGCATGCTAAGGTTTCACTATATAAACAGTTTCTGAAAGTTGTGGTTAAATCAGAACAATATCTAAATAGTTGGACATATTCAGAGCCTGCTACCCAGCTTCCTCTGATTGTATTTTGAAAGATGTTTTACAATTAGGGATTGTATTGAGGTTAGGGTGGTGCATTAGGAGTTAAGGTTTGTATTGAGGTTAGGGTGGTGCATTAGGAGTTAGGGTTTGTATTGAGTTTAGGGTGGTGCATTAGGAATTAGGGTTTGTATTGAGGTTAGGGTGGTGCATTAGGAGTTAGGGTTTGTATTGAGGTTAGGGTGGTGCATTAGGAGTTAGGGTCTGTATTGAGGTTAGGGTGGTGCATTAGGAGTTAGGGTCTGTATTGAGGTTAGGGTGGTGCATTAGGAGTTAGGGTTTGTATTGAGGTTAGGGTGGTGCATTAGGAGTTAGGTTTTGTATTGAGGTTAGGGTGGTGCATTAGGAGTTAGGGTTTGTATTGAGGTTAGGGTGGTGCATTAGGAGTTAGGTTAAGGAATTGGCGTAGAGTTTTGGGATTAAGTTTGGTTTGGTTAAAAAATATATTACCAAAATATGAGAAATACATTTTAACATCTCTATTTGTATTGCTAGGTTGGCAGTGTGTGTGTGTGTGTGTGTGTGTGTTTGTGTGTGTGTGTGTGCGTATTTGAGTCTGTTTTGGGTGTGTGCACGTTTGTGTGTGTGCAAAAGCAGCAGGAGCGTCATGTTAACAGGAATGCAATATGCACTGGCCTGACACCAAAACTGGAACAGGCTATGACATCACAGAAGGAGAAGGTCTAGCAGAACAGTTGCTCATACATTCACTTGATTCACTGAAATACAGGTGATGTCCTGTAATCAGTAATTATGTCCTACTACTACTAATGCTCACTACTGACTCGACTGCCACCCCAAACACCACTAACTGGCTGCGGTCTGTAACCCAGCTTCCACCCTGACCGTGAAAAGAACACACAGTAAACCCCTTACCGCGGATAGAACACACGGTAACCCCCTGACCGCGGATAGAACACATGGTAAACCCCTGACCGCGGATAGAACACACGGTAACCCCCTGACCACAGATAGAACACACGGTAACCCCCTGATCACGGAAAGAACACACGGTAACCCCCTGACCGCAGATAGAACTCACGTTAAACACACAATACCGCCGATAGACACTAATGGCGAACACGACGAAGAACTCAGTTACTTTCAAAAGCAGCGAACACACTCTCAAAGATACCCTGACAGCTCACTACCATGTCGATCCCGAGACAAACTGAAGGAAATGTGTCATTATACTCCATTACAGATGTTTGTTCCGCCTGCACAGCCTTATCAAGTGTCTCTGTCAACGCTGTCAGCTTCAATCTCACCCGGTGGCGCATCAGTATATTGTATCTGCAGGAATAAGCAGCATGCTCTTGGTTTTTGCTACAGATGTATTAGTATACTCGCTAATTACTACTGAGAATTTGAGACAGTGGTGGGTTCACACTAGACCGAGCTCTGCTATACAGTTATTATGACAGCAGAGCACTGATCTCACCTGCATCCTTGTCAGTCATACAAATACAGCCCTGGCCTTGGCAGCAGAAAGTAACATATACAGCCTTGGCTTTGGAGGCAGATAGAAGCATATGAAGACAGTCTCAGCTATGAAGGCAGACAAAACCATATGAAGACAGCTTCAACTATGAAGATAGAATCATACCAAGACAGCCTCAGCTATGAAGGCAGACAAAACCATATGAAGACAGCTTCAACTATGAAGATAGAATCATACCAAGACAGCCTCAGCTATAAAGGCAGACAGAACCATGTAAAGACATCTTCAACTATGAAGATAAAATCATTCAATGAACGACTCAGCTATAAAAGCAGACAGAACCATGGAAAGACAGAGAGAAACATATAGACAGCCTCTACTGTAAAGGCAGTTAAAATCATAGAAAGACAGCTTCAGCTACAAAAGCAGATAAAATCATATAAAGACAGCCTCAGCTACAAAAGCAGAGAGACACTTAGAGGGACTCAGTTGTGATAGCTGACAGTGTGCTCTCTCTGCCATTATAAGCTGAAGGGAAAAACTGACTAAAACAACCTGCACCTTATAGACAATTTAAGAGTTTCTACCCAGCTGATGGCAGTGTGAGGGTAATAGTGATAACTTGTCATATAAACATGTTTTAGCTGCGTTTGAATTGTCTTGATGGATCCTTGGTTCTCGGTTTGCAAAACAACTGACAGTTGTGAGAACAGACAATTGTTTGAACATTTGCTGAATTAACTTAATGGTATTCTGGATCTGATGCTTTTTTAATCAGACCATATGCTCCACAAATTTTTTTTAGACATTATTCACACTAGAAAAATAAATATACAGAATGCTATATGATATTCAAGTAGAAATTATAAGATTGCCAAAGATTACCTTTTAATGTCTTGGGTCATTTTACTTAGATGCTTTGCAGGCCTAAACGCTTCATAGTTAGAGGAATAACTTGTCAATGATTAATGAAAGCCATATAGATGGATGTTTTTTAGTGGTGTATGCAGGTAGGAACACGGTCAAGGCCCTGTTGTTGTGTTCACTGCTGAATAGACCCTGTTTGGTTCCCAAGGCTTCTTTTTTCCTCCATACACTACACTGTTTTACCACCTCTTTGTCAGTAGCTTTGCTGTCAATTTCTATTGGTTTTCCAGGTTATTGCCACTAGTTAATTCATTATGAGACCGTGAAAAACAGTCAACAGGGTTAGAAATTTAGAAGGAACCTTAAGAGGAAAGAAAAAAACTTTCAAGGTTCTTTTAAGTCGTGAGGAAAATACTGGCTACAACTTTGAGTGCACTTCTGACAAATTGCATCTTATCAAAGTAAGCATGAAATTCAGCACTTTTCATAACCAGGGTTTAGTATCCTAAACATGAGGTCTGTACATTTGTAATTGTATGCTCATATTTCATACATTTCAATATTCTTCTTTCAGTCACTGATGGCTATTTGATGTTGAAAGTCAAAACAGCATTTCACGTTCTCTAGCTCACAATATATATGTAGTCCAAAGTAGGTTAATCACTTTGAATGATGTTAACCACTAACTACTATGGTCCATTAACCACCAATCTATAATCTATGAGACTCACACAAACATGCAAATGTTTTGCTCTATGATGCAAACAAGCAACACTGGAGTTAAAAGGAAAGGGGTTTTACAATGAAGACGACGCCAAATCTCAGGACATTGTGTACCTATAACACTGCATCAAACTTTCATAGCTGAAATCACTACTTAAGTTATTTGATCAGAATTTTTATTACAGCAATGTCTTTATGAATTGTGTTGTGCTTACTGATAGACTTGTCATGGTGGTATGTTTATCTCCTAGTCTCCCATCATCAAAAATCATCAAAAAAGCACATAATTGAATGACAAACAATAGATGTATTTGTTTCCCAGGGAATCAAACAGCAGCCAATCAGATACAGCTAGCAATTAAATATTCAAACTATTATTAAACAACAGCTAATCAGAAAAGCCTAACAAAAAACATTATTTTGAATTGTTCCAACAGCAAACAAGCTGCCACGTATCAAAGGGTAAAAGCAGAAGGATTAACTTTCAAAGCAAGTAAGTAAAAAACCTGTGCCTGGTTGTATTGCATTCATGTCAACAAAGCCACTCGTATTGAATAGTATTTTAATGTGCGTTTGGATGCTGGACACTAAGTTGTTTTCAGGGAAAGTCCGACAGCGGAATATCCCTCTTGTAAATGTGTAACCACTGCGATAACAAGGTATTCACACTGTATCCCTCAGAGAAATGAACGCTTAATACCACTGGTAATACCAAGAAAGAGAGCGTCCATTTTCCATGGATTACACAGTAAACGCCATGTGGGTGAAATTTTATAGATGATACCCTGACGTCACGTTCCCCTGAAGGCAGCACGGAGCTGCGAAACAAGAAGCTGACAGAAACACTGAAGAGATGAAGAGTTACGATACACCGTCACGTCCAGTCGCAGTGGCGTAAGCTGGCAGGTTTTAATGTTGCAGGCCACAGTCTTTTGCAAACAGTTGAAACGTTTAACTCATAGTTGTGAATCTTCGGTGTAAACTCGCCTTAAAACAAATGCCCCCCAAGGGCACCTCAATGCCCCCTTTCCAAAATATTGCTAACAGTGCCCCCGTCTTCTTCTGAACACCCTCTGGGGAGCGATACCGCCCCGTCGAGTAACACAGTCCTAGTGTTCTTCTTTGCAGCGTCCAGTTTCAACACATGATTCCTACACTGAAGAATGAGAGACCGACATACAGACAGAGAAAGATAGAGACTTACAGAAGAGAGATAAAAAAGATAATGTTTGATAGATAGATACAAAAAGACAGACAGATAGAGACAGACAGATAGAGACAGACATACAGACAGATAGAGAGATAGAGATAGATAGTCTCCCAGTATAATCTGCTACTTTGTATTGATATATAGTAACCCGCTCCTGGACTTCATTTGTTCTACTGGTCATTAATCCACAGTGTATTCCATCCTAAGGCTTAGTGGCCTCTTCTCACTCCTTCCTGCTAGGAGATTGGGAACACAATAGGGGGCAGAGGATCCTTCAGAATACCAATTGGCCACACTGGAGGGGGTGGGACGAGTCATCTTGATTATAGATTTTGCTTGAAATGTGTTTCTTCGCCTTTTATTTTCTTCTTTTCTTCAGATGTGATGAGATGTGACGTGGAGGGTTGAATGATTGGTATTGCTGGAGAGAGACTGACATTGTGCTGAGCGTAAATAGATAGGTAAAGCAAGTACGGATGTTTGGCAGGTGCTTCCTAAGTTGTTCCAGGGATTCTTACACTTGAAGAGTGTGTACTGGAGTTCCTTTGCACTTCTTTCAGCTAAAGGGATGCACTATACAGCACGGAGGGAATCAAAGGGTTGTATTTCCACTGTATTCACTTTTATATTTATTCCATCCAAACTGTAAACCAATATGATTTTAAATCATCTTTGAACTTTTTTTGTTACCTGTACAGAAATGTATGGGGAATTAGGAAGTGCAAAATATATCACTGATATATCACATTTCTAATATGTGTCTGCATAGTATTATCCCTTGGCTATAGGCACATCAAGATCACAGGATGATTGTCTCTATGATGTGCTCTATAAATACCCAGATGAGTTCATTCCAAATGCATATAGTTGCTATGAATGCATAATCACCCGATGGTTCCCAAGACAACTGTAGTCTCTGTTGACTTATCCCCTATTCCACTTCAGAATAGATTCTTTTTTAGAAGAGTTACCGAACACACTGTGCTATCTGAAAACTACTGCAGCAGCCTCTCCGCTCCAAATTACACCCTGAACCCCGTGTAGTCCGCTACTTTTAGCCAAAGCTGAGGCCCAAAATAGGGTACAGAAAGCCATTTGTGACCCTATTTGTATTGTATCTATCAAGAGAACCATATTTGGCTCGATGCAATCAAGCAGACTGATAATACAGTTTTAGCCGGGCGGAGGCAGAAGGGCAGAAGGAGCATCGGTCAAGGCTCCGGGTCTGGGCAGAAGGATCAATGTTGATCAGAGTAGCTTCCCCCTGTCACTCACCGGGTCGTTATCTCTCCACAGCCTTTCATTCACTCACAGTGGCAGACGGCTCTCTGCCCTAGCTTGCGCGGCCATGTCTACGCAGCATTCAGCAGCCAACCAGCCATTCTGCCCCCCCATCGTCGTTCGTAACAACAACACTATACTGCCCTCTCTTGGTCAGATCAATTGCCAGAAGGCGAACAGCGAGGAAGATGATTTGAGAGCCCTGGTACTCTGCTGAAAAATGACTGCTTTGAACCCTTTCTGTGTTCCTTCCATCCATCCTTCCTATTGATTTATACACCTTCATCCTCTGACTAAGGAAAGAGGAGGAGGAGGAGAAAAAAAGTCATTTTCTCCCCATTGGTGAAGTTTGCCTTACCTTGGTTTGCCATTACAGAAGGATATGTTTGATTCAAGGTACTGAATTACTGCCACTCTGCTCGTTACTCACACTGTGCGCGTGCATGCATGTATGAGGTAGAGATGTTCTAGCGCTGTCCAGGGAGAGGGCTAATTACCGGTCATGATCACAGAAAACGACAAGAGCCCCCAGGTCCCTCCGGCCTAGAGACAGCTTCTGTTAGTTTGACACACACACAAAGACGGGATGATTAAACGAGCATCTGTCGTCCTAGTGTCCTTTGGAGAGAGATTATCCACTGACCAGAGAGAGAAATATGGTGACATTTCGGTTGTTTCTGATCATGTGTCTGGTCTTGACAGGAAGCAGTCAAGGAAGGGAAAGCAGAGGACAGTTATTGCGAAGAAATGACTGCGAAGAGAACACTGAGATAGAGGACAGTGTCTGGGGGATGAGTTTCAAAGTTGTATTGGTCACATAAACATTCCAGCAGATGCTGTCGAGGGCGTTGCGGAGCGTTTGTGGTGTTTGTGTTTGCGCGCTGACGTTTGTGTAGCTGACTCACTCCCCGCGCCAACATGTTGTGTAAAATGCTAATGAATAGACCAAGCAAGTGAACGCATGTATAAACAATTAAGCTAACACAGCAGTCATAATAAGCACTGAGAAGCATGGTTAAATGGATGATTATGATAGCAACAGATCCTTTAATGGGTACATTTAATTTAATTCATTCACAGCGTGCAATGACATTTTTAACAATTTAAATAATTAAAGTTCAGAGGAAAAAAAATTGTAAGCATAGCAATATTCGAAATTACAATATATCAGACAGGGCTTTCAAACTGCTTATTTTACCATTTTCACTGGTCACAAAAAAGGGGAAGGACAGACTAATGCAGTTGCGTCCTGCTTTCTGTCTCTCAGTATCCCAGCCTGATTGTCCTGGTTCATTGTTAACCATTCTTACAATTCATTGTGGGGATTTTTTTTAATTAGACTACAAAATGTCAACGTCTCACTTACAATGAATTAATAGGATTTGGCTCTCTTTTGGTCCCCTAGTAGTTTTACCGAGACACTTAATTTCAACCCCAGCTAAAACAAGATTTTATTCTAAACCTTGTTTGTTCGTGTTTCTGTCATTCGGATTCTGCAGATCATGACCGATGCTTGTGCTATCTGCTCATCTTTTCTCCCCTTGGCCGGCTCTGTGTTTTTGGTAGTTATTTATTCCCAAAATAAACATGAGACGTCTATTTTGATGCTTGAAAAAGAAGCGAGATTGGAGTAAAAAGAACACTCAGAGAAGATGAGAGACAGCATATTATACTGAATTGGGATGAATTAGAAATGTGTTGTGTTTCAATAGTAAACCTGAGTCTGTGAACCTCCCATGTTAATAAACCCTGCCAAGTGAAGGTTGGACAAAAGGCCAGACACGATGCTTAATCATCAGGTTAGGCCTTCTTTATTAGTTTTTTTTTCTATCGGCAGCAAAAATAGAACAATACAATAACGAAGATGTTCCAATGATTGATGCATAAGCTAATTAAATGACAGAAGAAAGTTAAAGGCTGTCGTCATGATGCCAAGAATACAAGTTTCTTAACGAGAAATAGTGTGTCAGTCAGAACAATAACTTTGTGTTTCCCAGCGGGAATATCAGTATTCCCATGTACTATCAAGTATTCCCATCTACTAAGATGACCTTTTTCTCCTTGAAAAGGAAGTTACATGTTCAGAAATGTATCATTTCAGTGCATAATGATTATTGTTGGTTATCCAATAAACTTACACATAACCTGTTGTTACATGCTGCCAAGAGCATATTTTCAGTAATACGGGGAGAATACGCCAGCAACTTCAGGTAAAGAACATTTATCGTCATCGGATTTCAAACAATAGATGTAGCGCGAGGAGTAAAACCCGAGCACATAAGCTGCATGTTCTCTCTAAGCCATTAGTCATTTTAATGGTTGACAGTAACCCTGATGCTTAGCAAGAAAAGAGATAGCTGGGAGCAGTTAAATCTGACACACACATACACACACCCTTCCAACACACACTCTTACCACTCCCAGTCTCGTCAAACAGGATGGTCTGAATACACAGTGGGCCTTTAGGGTCCACAGTGTTCCAGAGCCGTAATCAGGACCTGGTGATAGAGCTGGCTGATGAACGGGCTTCTTTAATGTTTTTTATGGCTCCATCACTGGCTTGTCTCCACCACTGGCATTTATCTCTCCCTGGAGGTTGCAGCAAATGATTCTAAATGAATAAGCAGACGGCTTACCGACTGGCCCGGCTGACCAATAGGGAACATGGCTGTCTCTGGGATTTCTCTGTCTCTTTACCTGGCTGCCCTGTTGACCAATACATAGGCTGGAAGAGGGGGCTTGAAAAGGGACAGACGGACAATGACTAGGATTTGACTCAATCATTCTCTCTCCTGTTTCTTTCTCCCTTACTCTGTCACTCCCTCTCTCTTTCCTGGAGTTTCCTCCCTGCGCGCAAATGAGGCATGTCCATTTGTCCCAGGTGTTTGTAACTAGCCAGAGCGAGGCAGTAAGACGCTGAATGAGGTGATATTGTAAATAGCACGTGGGCATGCATTTTTTTATAGGACACCTTGTCTCAGCCCACCCCGCTAATGTCTGGCCCATTGCCCATCACGGTCCAGCCCATAATTCCTATAATCCACTCACACACACAGGCAGAGATGCACCAGTGTTGGGTTCCATTTCACGTCAGACCCAAAATGCTGATGTTTTCATGCTACCTCTTTCTACTTAATTTTCATGCTTTTTTTGGCAAGGTTCCAGCAGATGGCGATGTATTAAACAGGCTTATTATGTGCATCACTAGTACTAGCTATCACCAGAGAGGAAGAGGTGAATAAAAAAAAAATCTGTGTGCAAGTTTAGCAGTCCTTTTGTACGGAGTATTGATTTATGAGAGGCCTGTTTGATCAAACAGAATAATGTTCAGGTTGTTATGAGTGTTCTGATATAAGAGAGTGCACATGGGATTCCTGGCAACTTTGAGAAAAACAATTTAGTTTCAAGGTCAAGTTTCATTCCAATTCCAGTCAAATACCTGTAAACTTCAATGCATTTCAGAATATTTTCAAATGCAATTTAGAAATCAGTACAATGAAACAGAACTTACCACAAACCAGCTAATTTATGCTGTTTTTTTGCGTCATGAATAGCTTCAATCTTTGAGGACTCGCATTTTCCTTTTTAGTGGTGTTTTCTTATATGTATTATCATAGACAATCTTATCAATGATAGAAACAGAAATAACAAGACACCCCAGTAAGAGCTACTTCCTATTTCCGGAGGGATCGGTTCAAGGCCACTCTGGCCTACTTAATGAAGGAGCTTGTTGTAGGGGTATTAAGCACCCAGTGAAAATGTATTACATTTCTAATATAACCGGGCTGGCTCCCGGGTGTGTGCTGGGCATGCTATTCTGGCCTGCGGTTGAAGTCGGTTGAAACAAAAGTAATGTAAATAGCATGTGGAGTAATTAGTGGGACTCTATGTTTGTCAAATCGATTGTTTTAGATACAGTTGTCTTATCTGACTTTCCAATGAAAACCTGGTTGATCATTTGGCCTGCATGTAGCCTAGCAGTTGGAGCATCTGAACTGTAGGTAGCTTAGCAGTTGGAGCATCTGAACTGTAGGTAGCTTTGCAGTTAGTGCATCACAACTTTAGGTAGCCTAGAGGTTAGACCATCAGACCTGTAGGCAGCCTAGCCGTTAGGGCATCAGAACTGTAGGTAGCCTGGTATTTAAAGCATCTGAACTGTAGGTAGCCTAGCATTTACAGCATCTGAACTGCATGTAGCCTAGCGGTTAGAGCATCTGAACTTCAGGTAGTCTAGGGGTTGGACCATCAGAACTGAAGACAGCCTAGCGGTTAGGGCATCAAAACTGTAGGTAGCCTAGTGGTCAAAGCATCTGAACTGTATGTAGCCTAGCGGTTAGAGCATCTGAACTGCAGGTAGCCTAGAGGTTAGAGCATCACAACTGTAGGAAGTCTAGTGGTTAAACCATCAGAACTGAAGGTAGCATAGCAGTTGGAGCATCACAAATGTAGATAGCTTGGTGGTTCAAGCATCATAACTGTTGGTAGCTTAATGGTTAGGGCATCTGATCAGTTTGAGCATCTTACCAGTAATTGAAAGGTCACTGAATCAAATCCCTGAGCAGGCGTGGTGAAATGTGCACTTAGAACATGCATTTTTATTGTCTAGGCAATTTTGTATATATATTTTCTGTGTTACAGATTATATTTCCTATCACTAGCTAACAGCATGTATTTTAACTAGAAAAAGCAAGACACCACCTTAAAGCAACTTCCTGGGTGTCTCTGGCTAGTGTGTCTTCCTTTAATCTCTCTGTCTAAGGATGAGCGTGAAGTAAAACAGCGAGAGAGGCAAAGTGAGAGAGTTGACAAATAATTTGTCAATGTGTTTCTATGTTTGGCATATGCTGGGACAAAAGCTATTGATTAGGGTGGAGATATTAGGATCTTGTCACTGTGCCCATTATCTCCGGCATGAACCACAGATGTAAAAACTGCTGGTAGAGATAAAAGGTAAAAACCCAACTACCAGGAACTTCTTCTGAATAGTGGGCAAAAAATAATGAAAAACAATTTCAGGAAAAAGGTAAGACAACCACTAGCTACCATTAGATGCATGTCAACGGTAGCCAGTATACCTAGCTGTCTTACAGTAATTGGCTTTTCAGTTCTGCAATATTATTATATAAACATAACACTTCAAATAAAACTTTTTACTCAGTTTCTGTCAGATTCTATGAAGTGGATGAGTGAAAAAAACAACATTCAATGAATGTAATGTATTTTTTCTTTTATTAAATGGCTTGCATTATTCATGTGTTTAGTGTTTTTAATCTACATCACATCAATATTTCTTTATAAATCTAAAACTACCAAACCTAAGTTTTGTCCATAACACAAATAAAGTAAATGAAACCTGAAATGGCGTTCAAAATGTATACCAAAATAGACATTTTTTTAATGATTTCTGAAAGCTGAGGTAGCAAATTGCTCGCACACAGAAAGAGAATAAAGTTGCTTGTAATTTTTTTTCTCACAAATTGGTATAGTTAATTAAAAGTAGAGATCCATATATTTAGAGAATATGGATTGCAGTATGAGACTTGCAGAGGTTGACTGGATCTGAGTCTCAACCAACTACAATAAGTCACCTTGAATGCCAACACTCTTTGTTTTAAAGAGAAAAAAAATCTACACTCATTGAGACAAGACATGTGACAACAGAATCTTGTTCCAATCAAGGTTCCAGTGACATTAAGCTCCAAGCATGCGGTGACTACATATTCAACTAACTTCTGCAATTCTCCAACTGTGATACATGGAGGCTTGCCAAACTCTTTAACTTTCCTCCTTACTGTGTGTGGGCACAACATACATTTGGGTGCTCTTCCAGGCAGTTTTATCACCGCTTCTGTTGATTTAAACTTCTTAATTATTGCCAGCTCAAAAGCTCCACAAAATGTTACAGCCAATTAGCCTTGATAAGGTCCTGATTCCTGTAAACTTCTTAGTTGTGTTTAATAGCATGTTAGTCCTTGTTGAGCTGTCTAACAATGTTAGCTACATAGAGCTTTAGGCAAGGTCCCTCTTGCCTGTTTTTGAAATCATTTGAATTTACAGTGACATTGTACTTTACTGCTGGTACTTGCAGTAGAAACACAAATTGTAATACTAGGTAACATGCCTCAATAGATATAACATATAGAAGATGTACATTGAACAGAACAAACTCATCAAGCATTAAGGTCAAACATCCCTGAGTAACAGTCAGCCAACTGTTATTTGTACCTAATCCATGGATTTATGAATCTGGTAATACGTAAATGCATCTGTTGGTCACAGATATCTTTAAAATAGGTAACGGCTTGGATCAGAAAGCCAGTCAGTATCCAGTGCTACTACCAATGGCCTTTAGCAGTGCAGCATTTCTCTTTTGCATTGATTAAGTTGATTGAGGGACTTTGGAATATCCCTTGCATCAACACTGGCTTTGCAATATTGTTGGACTTCAGGGGAAATTGGAACACTTCGTCATTCACGTGCATCTGAAACATGTTCAATGGGTGACATCTAGGGAGTACACAAGGTATGGAAGCACTGTGATATTTTCAGCCTCCCCGAGTTGCGCACAGGTCATTAGGGTTGGACATAATTTCTGCTAAAGGAATCTGTTTCTTATCGAATCCCTGTTCTTACTTATACTTTTGGGAGAGAAGACATTCAACATATTTCCAGAAGGAATATTTGCTAGGAATTTTTGCTAACGTTTTTTGCTAATGTCAACGTTGACAGGATTCAGGAAATTTTATTTTTCCTTTCATATATAAAAAATATTAATTATAAGGAATGATCAACCAAAACAGTTACAAATCCAAACTATTTAGAAAATATATAGATATATAATATATAGCAAACGGATGTAACCTTTTTTTTTCCGCTTTCCTTGCTCATCTTCCCCTTCAAGGCAAAAGGAGTTTCTGTACTGGAGGGGGGGTCAGTGGGGTTGAACCGGAGTTGTAGTGGTCCTCTCTGAACTAGTATCTAAGAAAAATATATATTAGAATCATTTACAGACATAATTCCTTCACCTTCAATATGAAAAGCGAATGTCAGAGAGAACAGAAAGAATTGAGCCAAGGGAATTGAGCCATACATTACGTTGTCTAGCTAAGTGAATGTTACTGTGATGAGCAGGCTTTCTAGTTTTAAAGAAATACATTACAAGCAAGCTTGGTAGATAACAATTTATCCACAGACCAGTTGGTAGGTTATATATAATAATAATGATGTTATTTATTAATGTAAATGACCTAGCTTAGTGTCCATGTACGTTAGTATAGTATGCTCACGTTAGCTAACCCTCCATGTTGGCTAGCTCACTGTGATTGCTATTGATGTCTTATTGACAAGATTTTTCAAGTTGAGAATTAATATTCAAATAACTCCTAAATTTTAAATAAAACAAAATGAAATTCCAATAGTATTATAGAGGAAGACTGACAGCCCTACTGTGTTTTGTGTACCTGAGCATGAGACGCTGCTATATGGGAAGTTATGGTGGCTGGGACTTTAAGACTGAAAATGTTTCATTCCTTCAAATTGGACGAAAATGTTTAATCTTATTGGAAGTGCTTCCTCTCTTTCACTATTTCTTCTGTAGGGCTTACGTTTAGCAGTGTCATTAACACATTTTGTGAAGCTACGCCACAAATCTTCAAGCATTTACTGTGGCCAGCCATGGTCCAAGATGTAAACAGAAGAGAAGTGTCTTCTCAGTTCTCAGGTGCTTGCTTTGTTGATATCCTTTGTGAAATTACGTGACATTTGATCCACCGTCTGCGTCGCAGGTGCTTGCAGATAAGTGCAACTTTTATGGACTGTAAAATGCACAACTGAAATGCAAACGTTAGAAGCCAACGCAGAATTGAAATGCACAAGTCTTTTCAAATCCACGATAATTGGAACCGGTTATTGATACCTAACCCTAACCCTAGACCTTCGGACATACACCAGTGTGTTATCATGCTGCAACATACTCCCCAGAAATGTACATTTCAATATTGTCACATCGAAATTGTGTAACATAACAATAGCTGTCAAAGACTAGCCTTTTCCTGCTGATGTTGGTTAGGATGTTGAATTGCAGACAGGTAACCATATGGAAGGTGTACATTAATGTAATGCAGGCAATTTCTAAGGTGCAGAAGAATAGTGCAAACAATGAAGCCTGTACAACGAACACATGTTGAGCAAAGTATAACATAATTATATTATGTCACGCTGTCTTATGAGAACAAGATTTGACTTCTGGGAGTTTGATACAGCGATAGAAAGGTATTTTTAAAGAATTCACCCATGTGACTCGGTGGGATATCAGGTTCACACATAAAATTAATTATTTGATGTTTTACAACTATATCTGCTCAAAACTCCAAACTCAAAAGAACATAACATTTCATATGCACCATTTATAGCAGGGTATATAATGTAGGTAACAAAAATTATGAAGTTGGCTACATGATTAATGTTATTATTAAATGCAAGGTTTTTACATTGCAGAAACACCTACGCAGCTTTGCATAACAAATGACTTTTCCTCTCAGAATTTATTTGGGGACTCCTTGGACAGTCTTAATCACTGCTTAATTCCCATGATTCCATTTGACATCCAGTATGCTGCTTACTGTTATCTACTTGGCCACCTAACTATTGTTAACTGCCTTGATCAGGTTCTCGACTTGCGAGTTTACCAATATGTTATTTTTTGTCTTCAACCGACTTGTTTCATTCAACTTTTCCACACTGGGACTCAATTTGGATATAATAAATGGATCTACTCACCATTAAACAGGCGAAGCTAAGTACCACTATGCCTGCTCATTGTAGTTGTTGTAACTTTAACCAAAAGGATAAATGTCAACTTCTGGTAAAGATAGCAAAGGTAAAGGCTTGGCATAAGACACGATTATCAGACCAAGGTTATGTTAAAATAGAAAAACAACACCTGTGCCAAAAGGCAGAAATAATGGTAGTAGTGTTAGCCCCCTGGCGCAGTCCCTGTTGCCGGAAAACCTTCTCAAGTGTCACTAGCAGGAAATGCTGCCAGAAAACTGCTAAGCCTTGGTCCCTCTTTGATCTGACTGGGACTTTCAACCAGCTATCCCCATTGGAGTCAGAATCAAGGACTGAGCTGTCTATAGAAGGATTTATGCGGCCCTGAAAAAACTGAAAACCATAGTCATTAGAGACTCCACTACCAACAATATTAGACTAAAGAATCAGCCAGTGATCAGACATTGTTTACCGGGGGGGCCCAGTCTTAGTGGCAAGTCTGAGGTTGGTGATGGCAGAGTCTTACACTTGCTCTGCAACGATAGAGAGTGGAGAGATGTTGTTTTTCACACTGGCACCTACAACATTAGGTTGAAACAGTCATAGGTTACAAAGCAGGAAAAAGCATCAGCGTGGAAATTAGCTAAACAGATGTGTCAGCATCGAGTAACGGTCGCTGGCCTCCACCCAGTTAAGGGTAATGATAAGACCTACAGCAAACTCAAACAACTCAGTCGCCGACTCAAATCAGAGCTCTGCCCCTTGCAGGAGATAGTTTATAGATAACTGGCTCTCTTCTTGGTATTTGCCCATGAAAAGGGCCAAGCTTGACCTGCTGATAAGCGATGTACCATCCTAGCTGGACTGGTGTTTGTTTTAATCTAGGAGTATAGACAGGAGCCTCACTACTGAAGCCTCACCATTGGTGCAAGTCAGGCAACAGGCTGATAGCCAGCCTGCTAGCATAGTGGAGTCGTTGATAGCATAGTCACAGTAGTGAGCAAGGTTTTTCCCAGTGAGAATGTGACCCGATCTAGATGGAGCAAAGTAAAACAAGATGTTGTTGTTCACCATAGCAATCTGACTAGAATAATGTCTTCTTCCATTCGGGTCATGCACAAAAAATCATAGTATTATACAATTTTGGTCATGTAATTACACCCCGCATCTCAAAATGTAACAACTTAATGTTTGATCTCTTGCTTCAAAGGCATTGCAGTTAATGAATTAATCACTGGCCATAAACTTGATGTAATCGGCCTGTGTGAAGCCTGGCTAAAGTCTGATGAATTTACTGATCTAAATGAGGCCTCTCCTCCTGGTTACACTAATGACCATATCCCCCATGCATCCCACAATGGAGAACATGTTGCAAATTTTTATTAAAACACCTATCAATTGACGCTCAAACAAATGACTGGGTTTCTGTCTTTTGTGGTTTTAGTCATGAAAGCTATGCAGGCTATAACACCTAAGACTTTGTCTTGTCCCATGGAATAGATATTGTGGATGTATATTTTTGCTCATAATCCTGGAATATCATACCAGCATCTTTATTACATTTACCGTCACTACATCTAACCCACTTTCAGCCCAAACATCCATGTTTAAATGCCTTAATATATGTCCTTGGACAGCCTGCATTTTTATGTTCTATTCCAGACTCCACTAACCCAAGGATGATTCAATGAATTTGTAAACAATCTAATCAAGGATCTAAACGTAATACCATAGATACAGATGTAGCACTAAAAACAAAAGAAATATAGGTGTTTTAGAACACCTAAATAATTGACTTTTCATTGAAATTCACACAGTGAATAAATGTGTTAATGAACACTGAAATTAGAACATTGTGAACAAATCAACAAATAATAATGTAAAAGTTTTCTTTAACAATTCTGAACCAAAATTACCACAATCAAAGTATCCACCTTTTGCTGACACAACAGTCGAACACACTTGTGGCATTCTTTCTACAATGGAATTCAAATATTGTTCTAAAGGGTCTTCCCTATGCTGTTGCAGAAGTTTCTATATTGATATATAGCTTTGCAGGTTGCTTTGCTTTCACCCTTTTGCCCAGTCAATCCTAAACCAGCTTGATGTGATTTAAATTTGGAGACTCTGCCAGCCATTCCATTATTTGAAGTCTGAGGGTATTGCATGGCGCTGTGACTGGCACTGTGTAAAATGCTGTGGTAGATGTTTTGATTCGGTGTGCCACTCACTGAGCAAGGCGCTAACTCCGGATCCAGCAAGAGTCCCAGACCATCACGCTTCCTTCTCCATGGTTGACAGTTTGTCACACATTGAAGAACTTCCCTTTCACCTACTCAATGGTGCTTAAAATCCCTGTATGATGAACACAATTATTTAAATTTTTTAATAATTTGTCCATAAGGTCTTCTGTAAGTATTCAGTAGTCCACTGGCAGTGCTTTACTGCCCAGGCAAGCCTCTTTTATATTTTGCCGTCTTAGCAATAGATTACTTACTGCCACTCGGCATGTCAGTCCTGCAGCTCGAGGTCTTCGCTTCACATTTGAAACTTGGTTAGGACTTGCTTACTTCATCCAATATTAAGCTCTGCTTGAAGCTGTTTGAAACAATAATTTGCTCCCTATCCTTCAGATTTGTACCTCACTACAAGTGAAAAAAAATGAATCTTGATCCAGACAAATGAAGCAATTATTGTCACATTTCAGTCCTCCTGTTTGTCACAAAATGTTTTGTAAAAGCTTTTTCCCAGTAATTCAATGACTTCCTGAAGACAAAAAGTATTAAAAAAATGCTTCAGTTCTATTTATGACCCCATCATAGGACTGAAACTGCACACATTGAAGTGGTAAATGATCTTTACCTATTGCTTCTTGACCTTAGTGCTACCCTCGAAACATTTGATGAGATTGGAAATACATCTTGGGCAAGGTGGGCATATTGTTGTCTGGTTAAGACCCTATTTGTCTGAAGATATGAGTTAGTATGTGTGGATGGCCTGATAGGTCAAAGGTAAGTTTTGGTGTTCCTCAAGGCTCTGTATTGGGACCACTGTTGTTTTCACCACTATATGCTGCCTCGTCAATCATCACTGCGATGCAGACAACATAGTTGCCCCCAAGATTACCTGCCCTGGAAACTGGTATTTAAGACATAAGTGGATGGCAGAGAATGTTAAGCTTTTAAAATGAAATTCACATTTTAGGACCAAGAAACAATGAGCTTTGTTTCAGGATTTCACAGTGAATACAACAATATTATTCTCTTAATTTACCTTGGTAAAACAATAAATACATTTAAATTAGTGCTAAACATGGCTGATAGAATGACACTAGTTTACAGCCTCTTTACACTGACTGCCCATTAAGGCTAGTGCTGATTTTAAGGTTTTATTGTTACCTATAAAGCATTACAAAGACTTGTTCCTACGTACCTCCCCAAAATGGTCCAGCCATACGTATATATACATATGCTGACATCAGAAGATGCAGGCCTCCTTACTGTACTTAGAATATATACACAAACAGCTTAAGGCTGTGCTTTCTCCCAAAGAGCTCATTTACTGTTTAATGATCAATGTGATTAAGGTGCTGATTAAAGTGAGACACAGACTCAGTCTCAACCTTTACGTGTCTACTAAAGACTCATCTCTTCAGCAAGGTGTGTGATAAATTTTGTCTGGCCCAGGGGTGTGAAGGTGAACGGAAAGGCGCTGGATTTACAAGCCACCTTTGCGGTCTTCGCCTGGCAGGCTCTCATCCCCGCTGGGATGTTGTCTTTCCGAAGCCATTCATCGGGGGGAGTCACTGGCTTACTCTTGTTCCCCCTTGCTGTCCTCTTGCAATGGGCGTGAACTCTGTGGAATGTACTAGGCCGTCTTTCACAGTGGTTGCAATCGGTTGGTTTCCCTTTACTTTACTTCCTGCCTGCTTGTCCCTGTCCAGAGTTACCTTCAGATAGGGCCTCAGTGTCTCTGGACCTCCTTGCCCTGCTTGCCCCTATTTCCACGCTGCTATATTATTGTGCACGGGGACTTGGCTCACTCTTTCTTGTCTTACGTCCTAATTGTTTATGGTGCAGTCATTTAGGAGCCCAGGGACAAGGGTTGGTCTGAAAACTATGCTCAGGTGTATCCTATTGTATACAAGGAATGCTCACTCACTCTCCTGGTGTCCTGTTTAACCTTTGGGGAACATGAGCCACAGGACAACTTGGCCTTAACTACTTCCAGCTGTCCCTGTCCAAGGTCCTGGTTGTGATGCAGATCAAATTGCTGCTTGATGATTTCTGCTGCCTCTGCTCTCACCCCACCTGATTGCCCACTTGTCCACCTGGTTATGCAGATTACTTGGATCCTATTTAAAGACTCTGGATACAGCCCACATGCATTCATTGACCTGCTTGTAATCTAAACATGCAAAAACATTGACGTGGCCTGAAAGGTCATGTCCTCTTATAATATTCATCCGACCTAGCCAGAAGAGGATCGACCACCTTTCAGGATCTGGCTCCTCTTTGGGTTTCTACATTTTTCCTAGCAACTTTGCATCGACTCTGTTATTGCTTTCTCCTAGGGGTTTCATACTGGGTATCTGCAAAAGCACTTTGTGACAACTGTTAATGTAAAAACAGCTTCATAAAATACACTTGAACTTGATTAAACACTGGGTCCAGGTATCCTCATGATATGGTTAAACAAATGAACAGTAGAGGAACTTATTTAAGTGGTCATCATCCTTTGCTTGTTGTGTTTCATGTGCACTGTTAAGAATTGGTACTCAGAGCTAAAGGGTTACTAGGCTGAATCTACAAAACTGCATCTCCTCAGCACACAGCAGAAGACACTGACACCTGCACAGTAGATAGCATCCATGCATCAGCGTGCCTCAGTGCACATCTGTTGAGGAAGAGCAGAGATGATTTATTTATTACAGCCAATTAAAACTTCAGGATCATGAACACTTCAATGAGAATATAAATATCAAATAGAAAACCCCGCAAAAGTATTTAGGCATGCAATCTGGATCCTCAGAAAATGTTACAAGTGTGCCATGAAAGAGCTGTAGTTCTACGAACGAGGAAGTGTTCAGATCTTTTGTGAAAGTAAAAATATCCTTTATTTCTCATCCTACCGATTCCTCCCCGTTCCCCTTCTTTCCCATGCAATAAACATGACTAAGTTCTTCTTTGAAACTGCTGCATTTTGAAAACAGGACTGCATTTTGGTTGACAGTTGGGCAGATCGATTGGTCTCCCTTGGTTGTGAGCTGAAGTGAATGTTGTGGGCATATGGCTCTGAGGCTGGGGAGCCATGATTGTGCGGCATTTGTTGAGCTCACCAGGGAGTGACAGTTCGTATTGTTTGGGGTGAATATGGATTTTGGCACTGAAATCATTTGAAAATCCCAACAAAGAAATCTGGTGTGTTATGGTGGTAAGGATTTCCTTTCCAGTAAGAACAACTCTTCTCCAATCCAGCATTACACAGTTCATGAAAATTCATGACATGGTGAAACAGACTTCAGTTCCCAGCCTGAAATGTTTCCACCATCCCTGTCGAATTGAGGATTCAAGATCAAGCATCAATACCAGCTAGGAATCGAGATATCTAAACTGGCAGGTGCAGTTGGTTACAATAACATAAATCTTTTTAAATTAACAAATGGTAGCTTTAACTGAACAATGCTTCATTACCCTACCACTTAGCATGTATGCCAAATGGCAACATACTGTATATTCCATAGTGAGCTACTTTTGACCTTAGACCTGTGCGCCCTGGACAAATGTTCTGCACCACAAGAAATAGGGTGCCATTTAGCACACAGTCCAAAAGATGAAGAGATACTTAAAGAATAGAATGTTCTGCCTTGTTAATATATCAACTCCAGTGATACTTTGTGAGGATAAGTGTCTTCACTTGTTCGAGATCTGAGATTCATTTGAAAGTCATTACTTAATTAACTAGATTGGCATCAAGTTGAAAGGAGAAAGGAAAAAAAAGTCTCAAGAGAAAAATGAATAATTTCTGCAGGGAAGTTGGAAGTCAATTATACACTTTTAAAAATACTAGATCTTACATCAACTTCAACCTCTTCTACTTCAACCTTTTAGATGTAAGATAAAGTACAGTAAATCATTCCCAGTCCACCATCTGTATAATGAAATGTACAAAATCCCTCTAATAACCAGCCTGACACTTGGATTGATTGAATTTGATTTCTCCAATCCCCCTCACACAAAAGAGACACTTCCCAAACGGTACCCTTCTCTCTATGCAGTGAGTTCCATTGATCAAATGTAGTGCACAATATGTAGGGAATAGGGTGCAATTTGGGCTGCAAAAGAGATGGACAGGCATAACACCATGAAAGCGATATGGGAGAGAAATTAAGAGGCAAAGGAGGCACGTCCGTGTGTATTAAATGACTTATACATCAGACATGAACATCATCTCTCTTCTTCATTCAGATTGTCTCTACCTTTAAAACGTGCTGCGTTATTAATCCCGGAGGGGTATTTATTATTAAACGCCAGTCTCCCGCGTAGAATCCTTAGTCTCGGACAGACGTCTCCAGGAAGCCGTTTGGTAACATAGCGGGCGTCTCTTTGTCGGGTGCCTCTGATGCGAGTCCGAGGCGAACCAGGCTGTTAGGGACTTGGTGAAGATTTGTCATTTGGCCGCAACAATACTTGCACAGGCGAGGCTTAAGATGATTTATAGGGCTTATTTCTGAAAATGGTAAAGTGAAATGAATCATGTTCCCACCTGACGCCGTCGCCACGGCGGTGATAAACGACAAGCTGTCGGTGAGAGACAGTGAGCCATCCATGAAGTGCCCGGTGATGCGCACCCGCCTCCCATCGTCTGACCTTGGGTGCACCGCCGCCATATGTCCCCTCTGGATGGTCCTCCGTGTCAGGGGAACCCAGGAGAACGGGGCCAGCCTCGTCTCCCCGGCCGGGGGTCTAGTAAGAGAGGAACAGCCCGAAGGAGATTGGAGTCGAGAGAGGGGACGTCACATCAGTAGCCTGCCTGCGATGTGCCGGAGGGTGCTGGCAAGAGGCCTGTCGGACAGGATTGAGTTATGGGATCACCCAATGGACGTGTCAACTGCTGTATCTGTGGTGTTGTCAATTGAAGGAACCCTTGACCGTGGTTGATGAGGCTGTTGGGGTCCTTGCTATTATGTGGCCTAGCATATACAAATGCGTGCAACCCTAACATGCTTCGATGTGTTGAACTACATTATGTACTGTAGCTTCTTACACTCTTGAAATCTGGTCCTGAATCTTACTCCTACATGAGCGCTGATTTACAGTATTACTCCTACAGTATGCCCTTTGTCCTATATTTGTCCTCAGTACTAGATCTGATGCCTGCTGCCAGATCGGACCATGATCCTCCATCCTTGAACTACATCTGTACTCGGCCCTTTATCTGTACTTCCTTCTAGATCTAACCCCTTAGGCTACATCACACTCTCTTTGGAACAGTTCAAAAGCTTTTATCTGACAGCTACTTGCTCACCTAAAGCCAGAGTTTATACCTTGTGCCCCATACATAGTAAATGCCTTAGTCATTAAAGTCTACAACGACTTTGTAATATCTGTTGCTTCAACTTGTTTGTTATTTCCCATATGTCATGCTCAGTCATTTATTGCCCTTGCAGTAATGTAGTCATTAGCGTGCTTTGATTGAATGTACATGTTTTTCTTTGGTGTGCACATGAAAGATTACCCTAAAAACAACCAGAGCAGTCAACGGCCATTATTCCACTTCTCTCAGTCCCTCTGCCTTCAGAGAAATAAATAATCTTTGTCCATGATAATTAATTGTGATGTTTAGCAGGTCCGTTTCAACGCACCCTCTTAATCTAATTTTGTTTCCACTCGGCGATTTGTAAATGACTGCAAAATGACGCACCATTTACCACTGTCTCGAGGTGCGACAATGGTCATTTTTCTTTTCGTATTATTCTCTCTCCCTCTTAGTCCCTGCATCGCTCTCTCATTTGCGGATTCTGTTTTGTCTCATCCTCTTTTTCTCAACCGTTCTTTCTCTCAATCTAGCCTCTCGATCTCCCTCTCTCGACTTCTCTCTCCCAATCCCCCACTGCCTTTCACTCCAATTTAGCGACACTCAAAAGCCACAGAGGACCCGATGCATTAGTTGCGGTTTTGCAACTTTTGCGGAAAACATTATGAAGCGCTGATCTGAAATGTCACCGCTACAAATGCCTGTCCACATCCCATTATTTGCCTCTAAATGGTAAGCGTTTATATTCACATGGCGCTGCTGTGACATTTCAGAGCAGAGGAGTGCAGGACGGGGTGATTTGCACTGCCTATTATGTATCATTTATGAACGTGCAAAACAAATGACACTCACTGGGCTGTCTGATGACTCATTAGCATTGGCTATGAGTCACACAGCACACGTGTCCTTAGTCTGTAACTGTATCTTGGTATAAGTGCCTAATGATACAGTGTGTTGTATTCAAAACAGGCTATAGGAAGAGGCTATATGTGAACGAATATCCCCAGAGATGGTAGTACACACGCACACACCTCTCCTTAACCGGTATTCATCCCAGTAACATGAAATGAGTGTTGTAAGCATTAAAGTCCCATTCATTTCCCCCCACTGACCGTCCCATTACTCACTAAGGCTATACCCACGGGCCAAACTGTAGGAGTTAACGTTTCATACGTCTTCCCATAATGCAAAGGGTATGGAGCCTAGCCAGGAATAATGGAGAGCTGTGGTCCTTACCTCCTTTTCTGAAAATTAATGACGCGACGCCCGTGTTTGAGCACACCTCTTGGCATGCTGGAGAGGCTGAATGAGACGCTCTGACCCAACATTGAGCTCCGCCGTCAACTAGCTGCACTGTCTTTTTACACGTGTCCTAGAAGAGTGATGGACCCTGACAAAACCTGGTCAAGTAGGAGAAAATACAATTAGTGGGACCATTGGACAGAGCAAAAGGTAGCCATTTATTTAAGTCACCAGCTGACAGGTTAGACAGGTTATAGCCAGCCCCACTACTCTCTATAAAGTGCACTAGGTTTGATTATGAACCGAGTAGTTTGGGTCCAGGATGTTGATTGGCTGAAAGACATGGAATACCAGAAATTATAAACCAAGGGGTTTAAACTCTAAATGCTGATTGGTATAAAGACATGGTTTACAAAATGTCAAGCCATGAGTATGTTAGCTTCTGGCTCTTTTTCAGAATAATGAAGGACCCAAGTCAGGGGGAGAAGCGTTCTTTGTTGTTTATTCACAAAATATAGTACATGTCTGACTTAGAGGTTCAGCCTTCTTTCCATCTTTCTTGGTCTTCTTTGTGCTTCTCCAAATGTCTTTGTCCTAAACAGCCCATATACACAAGAGCACATTCCCTCCACTTTCTAGCTGTTATCCAATCATTTAAGGGCAATGTATATCTCACAACCTCCCTCTTCCTAGTCCCCCAATCTTTGGGATGTAAGGAGGATGTGTGGAGTTGATGTTCAACCACATTCCTTTGTGCTGTTTCCAAGGACGTACAGGAAGTTACATACATTTGCAAAGCAACAGTACTCTGTGTTGTGTCCTTTAGAATTGAAAGACATCTAAACAGACATACTTTCTCACAAGTATGACCACGTAACTTTTCAATTGCTTAGTGTTTCATGCCTAAAAACAGCTCTTAGACATAGTATATTGGCTATACCCCACACCTCTTTGTGCCTTACTGCCTACTGGCATGGATATATCTAGTTAAAAGAATCAAAAGCTAGCATCTGAGTCGAAGATTATTTTATTCTGAGCTCAGGGGGGAAACACAGCGCAATGCAATCTGGCTGAAATCCCTCCTTTTGGGGCATATGGCAGATGCATATACACTTGTTTAAGTTTGCATGATTTGCAAAACACAATATTTTTTTGATATTTTATTTATTCATAGAATGTATGAATCACTAGTCAAGACTTGTATATTCATGTACAGGATATGAAATGGTCTGTTTCTAATTTTCCTACACAAATAAGATATATGCGCAGACATTTATTTTCTCCAGTTGCTGACTTAAAAGGGCAATTTAACAAAAACGTTCATAAAACATAGATTCTTATCACATTCCAGACTTAACGTCACAATTTTTATGAACTAGGTTGTTCGAACATTGAATGGTGAACAACTGAAAGCCGCGGTAAAAGAGTCTGTACTCCATGGTTATGACAAAAGAAATGAATGCTTTCATTGTTCTAATAATTGCTCTGCTAGCCAGTCTGTAATATTACCAGGACTAAGGACAATATCTAGGCACTCCTCTCTCCAGTTGGGCAAAAGGACCAATATTACAGATAGTATATTGTCCATATACCACACACTTTTGGGCCTTGTTTCTCAAATATACCACAGGTATCACACAAAACGACTCCGTTAATGTTTTAATTATGTTTTTAACACTGTTTATGACAAATGCAAAAACGTTGCATCATGAGTTTGGGGTTTGTCAAATATACCAAACCTACTCTGTGGTTATATATTGAATCCTCAAATGATGCCCTGATAACCATGGCCTTTGAGCCACCATGGCCTTTGAGCCTGTACTACTGTAAAAAATATTGTGGTCAACAGTCGGTTCACGCACAAATAAGTAATTACATTTGTTTTAGGTCGCACTCATAAGCGCAGGTGAGTGTGATGTTTCCAGTTACTTTGCGATTTACTTTTGTGTAACTTGGGGAATGTTAGCCGTCTGGCTTGGTGGCCTTAAACTTACTTCGCTGTCAATACTGTTGCCTGTTTGTTGTCATCATTTGAATGGTCTTAACTAAAACTTAAATGAGTTTGAAGTATAGTTATAAGTTATTATTCAAGAGTATTATGTTTAAAAAGTAAATAATGCATGTTTTTATGTCATTCATGCTTTTTTCTTATCAACAATTCAAGCTGATTATTTGTAAGCTCCAAATCCTCCTAGCTATTTCATTCAATGGCTTTTGTGCCCTCAACAGTTTTGCGACACCGAAGGCCAAATGGCCTTGCCCCTAATATTACGAAACTCCAAGCCTGCCTTTAAGGCTTGAGTAGTAAAATATTTAACATAGAGGTTCCATATATGCTCTTGTCAAAAGTTGTGTACTAGTACAGAATTAGGATGCCAGTTGAGGGTTTCCAATGTGATCCAGCTCTTTGCTATTACCTCATGAACAGGATATGTTGTAATTAGCATTGCGGATGGTCCTTTGCCTGTGGATTTGCCACATTGAAACCCGTTGAACTACACTAGTTTAAATAATAAACAATTATTATCTAAGTAGGACATGGATCGGTGTTAGCGACCAGCTAGGAGCTAAAACAGAGAGAGAAAGACAGAGAGAGACAGAGAAAAAGAGCTTGTTGATTGATATAGTCCTCGTTGGCACATTCCTATGGGATTTTCATGTTATCCAACTTCAGCAAAACCATCAAATCAATTTATTTGAGAAATCTCTCCCCTGAGAGAGAGAGAAGACAGAGTGAGAGAGGAGTTAGAAAAAGTGAGTGAGTGAGGAAATGTGCTTTCATAAGAGTCTAGAGACTGGCGAGCTGTGGAGAGTAGAGTCGCATATCGATTGTTACGACAGAGCTGTAAAACAAGTTTCGGCAGTGGCGCTGGCTATTGTCAGTGACAGCTCTGGGAATCTCTTGTTATTTTGTTGTTCAATGATTCTATTTCAGGGTCACCACTAGTAAACAGAACCTTGTAGACAGGTCACGGAGGAACGGTGAGTGTGTGTCGTTTCTACTTGTTTCATTATACAAAATCCTCCCGTGCATACTAAACCCTGTGACATTGGTGAAATGACAACATTGTCCGTGCTCAAGAAGATAAAAATGTTGGCTTAGCGTTTAGGTCTACAATCGTGTTTCAGGGCTAGATTTAGTGTTAGGAGGTAGGATTTTTGGGGGTTACATTAAGGGTTAAGTTGTCAATTGTTTGTTCTTACAAGTACAGTGAGAGCAACGTGTGTGTGTGTGTCCACTGGTGCTTGCTTGTGTGTATGTGTGTCAGCAAGTGGGTGGCGCATCATCCACAGAAGATGGAGTGAGAGCGCCTAGACAACTCAGAGAACGATGCCTCACTTTGGGACTGCCACCCGGCCAAACACGAGTCCGCAGAGGATGGAACTGAAAGAAACTCAAAGAGATTTGTCAGAGCAGAACAAAGATGAAAGGAACCCGTTTGTGTTCCAAACGGATTGTTGTCCTCTGTAGCAGAATACGTACGCGCCCGGTGGTCGAGGGTACATGCGTTGCAGGTAACAGGATGCCGTTTGGGACGTCTACTAAGAGTCAATCAGTCGTAAAACGTTATTCACACAACTGGAGACTATTAGAGCCAGACATCGAGCTCGGCAATGATTTTTGGGTAATTCCATGACACGTCTGAGAGTACAAAAGAAGATCGGGTCGCACAAATCATAGGGAACCTCGACGCAGAGCACGTTCGTTCCAATGACGTTCGAGTCAAGGCCTTGTGTCTATATGCTTACATGTAGCTAGTTTGACAATCTAGCGAAGTTTATAAAACGACTGGATTGGAATTCCAATGTTTATTGTTTTTCCTGCCCGTCTATTAATTGTACCGAGAATTTTTCCTTTTTGCTCTAGGCTAGTGACACCTGACAGATACATTTGGGTTGCTTACTAGCTAGGTCGATGGCTTGTAAAGCTTGTGGCCAGCACAATATTCTGGTTCATGTCAGTCCATGTAGTCCTCCCTTGCTTAAAAGCAATATCTATATTAATTTGCGTGTTCTCAAGAGATTAAAGTAATATCTTCAAGACTAACAAGAAACAACATGAACAAGAGAAAATCATCAGGAAGACGCTGAATCTACTAAGTGTGAGTACACCAACAATAAAAGAAACAAGATCACACTATTTCAAATAGCATTCATCACCAATTACTATTATAATAAAAATAACCTATTTTATGCATTTGTTAAGTAGGAATCCGGCTAATTTCTCCTTTAAAATTGTTCAAGGTTACCCAGGTAGAGCACACTGAACAACAGGGATGAGGGATTCAGGGATGAGGGCATTTCTGTACTTTCGGACCTACCGAACAACTTGTGCCTCAAAGCCATTGACTTTAATCTCAACTACTTTATCCCAGTATTTAGAGAATTAAGTCACATGTGCTTGATTTCAACATTTTAATGAAACGCACATTTGGAATGAGTGAGACTCGACACATTGAGTAAATGAGTGGCTGATTTAAAAGTAGGTAGGCAGGTGGGTAAAAGCGGTGCCGTTTACTGGCTGGAAAATCCAGTTCAAGAGAGGCAGAATGTAATTACTTAACGTCATCTCATTTAGAAGTCCAATGTGATGTTCCTTTTTTCCAAAATGTACATATGATTGATTTGCCGAGATTGAAGTTACATTAACAGCCTGTTTTACATCTCCCACAGTGGGGAACCTAATCCAGCCCTTTGGGTGTCTACGTACCTGCTCTTATGCATGAAGGAGGCTACTGGGAAACTACTGGTGCCGTTGGCATCTGTATCTAGATTATATGCTTTCCTGCCCGCATCTGCCCTTTCCTGGGGCACAATGTTCACATAGATGTGTCATTCATTATGCCTACGACAACTTTTTATGGAGCTGCTATGGTTAAAGTTTGAGACACATGTTTAGGAACATCTGCCCTTTTTTAAAATCAATCAATCAAGTTGATATTAAAAATCTCTTTTAACATCAGCAGTTGTCACAAAGTGCTTTCACAAACACAGAACCTGAATACAAAAATGTATACATTTTTTTTATAGTGTATTTATTTTAAAGTATTTTTCTATGTTATTTTAACAGGTAAATATGGGTAAGAAAACATTCATCTTTTCAGCAACGTTCTGGGAGCATTTGGGGTTAACTGCTTTGTTTACAGGGAGAACAACAGATTTTTCACTTAGTCAGCTGGAGGATTTGAACTAGCAACCTTTCCATAACCGGTCAGATGATCTAAACACTCTGTATTAAACTCTGTCTGTATCGAATAACAATCTCCGTTTCTTCCCTAACGAACTCATGGAACTGTAAGGCCTATTCATTCATATGCTCCGCAGTGCTCACATTGTAAACCCGACTTGCATCTCAAATAGGCTCTTGATTCCCTAACCATAACACTTCTGACACTGTCCCTAGTGGCTGCTCTTCACCTGCAGCACACTGCACATTACTTTCTGTCCTGTACGCCCAAATCTGGAAGCCCTTTGAAACGCGTCCGCCGCTTCTTCAGATTAATATTTGCACAGTATTGATTAACATGACAACGTGCAGCTGTGATCGTATTTGCATGGCTACCATTTAACAATGTGCCATGCTGCTCCTCAAACAACGAGAGGAGGCTAGGAAAAGCTTCGCTTCAGTTCACTCTTTAAAAAAAAAGATCCAGTGTCCTATTTATTTCTCCAACCTGCACACCCCTGTTTTCTTACAGTTCGGCAAGGCTCGGGCGGAGACGGCACCTGTCCCTGGCCGACAGCGGAGCACACGAAAGAGGATGGAGTGCAGTTTCGTGAGGCATCCATAGTGAAGAAGGAATGTGTGTGCATGTGTGTGTTCGGTGAACTGTTTTGTATAGCCCATGAAGCCAGCCAGCAGGAGACACTTCACAGTGGGGGTACCAGAGAGATGATAATGGGTGGAACGTAGCAAAGAGCAGGAGCCCGTGTATGTCGTGCTAAAGAATAATTGCTCCTCTTTCAAGAGCATGCCTCTAATTGGCCTGCCTGGCTCTGCTCTCAGCTCTCCCCGCTCCGGTCGGAAGAAAACTTCAAGCCCAGAGAGTCAGTTAGGCAGCATACTTGTGCGTTGTCGAGACAAGGTTTTCTTCTTTGTGTGTGGGTGTGTGTGTGTGTGTTGTTTAGCCACGGCCTCTTCGGTTCCTTGTCTGGCTTGCTGTTGCCTGGGGAGCAGTGTGGAGGAGTGGCTCTCCGTAGCACCAGTGAGAAGATGTGGTATTTCACGGCGAAGCCGAATGGGGAGAAACAGACCCCCCCTGGACTTCCGCCAGGTGAGGTGCTGTATCATTAAATGGGTATTTTTCTGACAGATCCTAAATTTAAAGCAAACAGCAGGTACATCACACAGTTCAGGTACCTCCCCTCAGACACCTAAAACGGACAGAAGGATGCTCCACTGGGCAGACTAGCAGCAAAGTTGGTTTTCTATTGCGATGGATACCACCGAGAGGAGAGATTTCTTCATGTGGAGGAAAGGGCAGGGTTGTCCATATTTATGGGTCCACGGTGGTCACTGCCCCCCATCTGTCTCAGTTCTCTGGATCTATGCTGCAGTGGTCTGTGTGCCGAGGGGCTAGGCTCAGTCTGCCGTGTTCAACTTATGTTTTCCTGTCTTGTCTGGTGTCCTGACGCTCCCTTCATTTCTCCTGTAAATCCCTGCCTCACTCGCTCCCCTTCCTACTTCCTTCCCGTTCCCTGTCTCGCTCTCTCTCTCCCAGTCTGCTTCTATTCTCCCCCCTCTCTCTGACTCTTAGTCACTCGCTCCAGGGACCTGAGCCCTAAGACCATGCCCCGGGACTGCCCAGACCGATGACTCCCAGCGGCCCCTGTCCTGAGTCCACCTAGCGGAGTTGCTATATTTGTATCGACCTCTAAACACTTGGACACAAACTGACATTTACATTAACTCTGGAGGAGTGAACTTTTTGCATCCTCTATAACCGCTGTGACTGCGTGTTGTTTTTGGGTTTCATTTTTACGCTCTGCTATGAAAAGCCATCTGACATTTACTCTTTTTGATCCGCTGATCATCTGAATGTTTTGAAGGTATTGATTAATGATCTGGCCTTAAGGGCTATGTCCTCTTATAATCTTCACACGGCACAGCTAGAAGAGGATTCTCCAGACCCTGGCTCCTCTCTTGGTTTCATCCTAGATTCCTGACCATTTTTACTAGCCACTATACTTTCAAATCTGCATTCCTCTTCTTTTCGTGTTCAGACTGGGTTTATGTATAAACACTTCATTACAACTGTTGATGTTAAAAGGGCTTTAAAAATGTATGTTATATAGGGATCAATCTGCCATATCTACTGATATAGTGCATCTGCCATAAATGACAAATCTGAAATATGATTCTGGATATCACAAACGCAATAAATCAGCTAATTACCCATGGTAGGGTTGGAGCAGATTTTGTGAGAGGATTGAGCCATTATCCGGGATGGAAACACAGTATATGAAACGAGCTTTGTATCAAAGTTTTACCCTCAGAGCGTGTAGGGAGAATTAAACAGAAAGTGGAAAAGGACGGCCCTGTGATTATTTTCAGCTCTGTGACGCTTTTATGAAATGCTTTTTAAGAACCAAGAAGTATTCCTTACCAGTTTTAATTGGCCATATTGGCAAGGACAATTGCGCAGTGCTGCTAAAAAAAATACATTTAGGGAAGATTTTAAGATTTGTATTTATTTATATCAAAACTTTTCCCTTAACCCATTCTAATTGTCATCCTTGCCCCACCAATCAATTAAAAAACAATTGAATTAAAGGTTTTAAGTGTGAAGTTAAACCCTGAATCCTTGCGATTTTAAATGCACCATAAATATGGTTTGAAGTAATTCTTTCCAGGGACCTTTCGGTATCGGGAAGGATCAGCGGCATGCCTTTTCAATCTGCCTCTTGTATCACGCCGTGTGCTTCCCCCCTGCACTGTGCAGTGATATGGCAGGTAATTCATTTGTTTACACTAAATGTCATGGACGTTTTTTGTACGGGGCCCAGGTCCTCTGAGCTTTTGCATATTACAACCAAGGATCAGTGCGCTAACGTACAAACAAAACTCTATCGGAGTGGATGGGAGAGATGAGGAGAAGACATGCACCTCGCTAACTGGACCACACCTGAGGAAAATGGATGACCCAGCTGTCGGCGCGACTGGCATGGTGGCTAAGTCTAGAGGCAGCTCTATATTCTTTGTTTAGCACCTATAGGGTTTGGTCAGAAGGTAATCCACCGAGGGGCCCAGGACACCATTTGGGATAAACACACAAAGACAGAGTGGGCGGAAGCTTCTTCTGCTTTTGACTGAGTCCCATACTTGGTTCCATCTGTGACTGCTTAAATGATGGAAGTTTCATTTGAATTAAAGATAATGTTTAGTGCTCCACACATCTCTAAATCCCCTTCAGATCCGTGCATCACGCGTAACACTGTTGTTAATTTATTCCAGCCATCGGCTGGTTTAAACCTCATCAGTGTCTCACTATTTTAAACATTGCCCTCCAAAAGCATTGAGCCAGGGATTTTTTTTGCACCATACTCCAAAAGTTTGCATTTGAAAGTAGAGCTTGTCATTTTATTTGAGAAAAGTTCAAACTTTTCTACAATGTTCCTAAAGTTTTAACAAGACCAAAGTTTTAGGACAGATTAATAATGTTCAAATGAAGCACTTATGTTTAGTATTTGGTCACATACCTATAACATGCAATACTAAAGTCTACCACCTGTTGAGAATCTGGTGATGCTCTACTAGTCCTGTACTGCAGCCACCATCAGTTGTTTCTTTTGAGGTATTTTTGTCTTAAAGGTGATATCTTATATTTGTTCCCACCTCATTTCTTAGATTTTCGTTCATTTCATTAGTCATTCACTTTTGTTCGACCGGCTTAAAAGAGTAAAAACAATCATATTGGAGATAGAATTTTGTTTTTTGCCAGATTATCAAAATCTTTGTCCACTCAGACGACGAGCATGGAGTCAGCCACTCTTATTAACAGATGAGCCAGAAGCCTACACCTACTGTGTTAGAAACCTTTTCCCCCTTGTGGTGTGGACATATTGTAACCACCCCTCTATGATGACCTGGCCCAATGACGTTGGATTGGCACTGCGGAACAGTACATGTCTTCCCCCCCCACTCTTTTTTGTACCTGCATAACTCAAATAAAAAAATCCTAGTTTTAAGCCCTCAGTCTCTAGTGTGATATGTTCAAACAGGCATGCACGTCTGGCTAAGAGGTAATTAATCATAATTTCTCATTTTGTTCCTTTCCATGTGAATACATTAACATATAAAGGGGTAAAATACCCTGAAGATGCATTTAATTCAAGAGTTGAATCAAAACCTGTTTAAACTCTCTCATGCTTCGTCTTCACATATTTGGCCAAAAAACACAGAACGCATACCTTTTCATTACATTTATCGAATAGTTGTTCATGGTTTATAAGACATGAAACATTCCAAAAAATATTGCAAGACATTTTTGTCCACATTTTGTTTTATGGAGATTCCAAAGGTGCCCTGTACGTTTTTAACATTTCATGTATTTCTTGGGCAAGCACAAGCAAAATAATTTATACCATTCTTCCGTTAAATGCTTCGGACAGAAATACTAACTGTGACATCAAGACTACAACAAATATCAATATTGTTATCATGGTTTCTTCAATAATTAGGGTCAATTGTGTTTTATTGTGAAGTGGGAGGGACATCATTGCGCTAAATAAGCAGGTTCAGGAAAGGAGCTGGTGATACCGCAAGTGGTAATGCAAACTTAGCAACTTTGTTCTTATATTTAGCACGTTTCCAGACACCTGAGAGTTGGATTGTCAAAAGAGGCTAACGAGAATTTCTGCTAATTTTTTTTGGTCCCTTTGGCAAGTTTTTCCCTATTGATTCTGACGCTTAAGACTGAGGGAAGCTGTCTGTGCAACAGCGAGGCGAATTGGTGGTGTGATAAACTAATGTTGCAAAAGCATCAATGAGCCAACATTCACTCATTCGGTAAGCATTTCAAAACGTCAATGTTGCATGCAGTAGAACAACAGCCAGATGCAGGTTGAGTTCACAAAATATTTTTGTGTTTAGTTTTTACAAGGGGAAAGGTATTTAACCAATGTTGTGTATAACATTAATGGGGATATTCCTACTTTTGCTCGAACCTATTTGCATTAACACCAACTGTCCTCTCCCATCGTGTATTGTTTTACTTTCACTGAGGACCTGAAGTCCAATGGTAATTTTCCAGGCTCCATGCACACATACTGCACCTAGCTGGGGGTGCCTCCACTTCATCTGTCTACCTATGATTCCTACTGCCAAGTAAGTCATTGCAAAAAGTTAGGGGAGATACTATACTCCCTCTAAAAACATTTTTTATTAAACAGCTTACAAAATTGGTTAAAAATAAATAAATAAATAATTTAGGATATTTTATAAAAGTCCACAAGATTCCATACACTATGCAGTGCTTGCTTTCTGACTTGAAAAGATATTCAGTGAACTATGAAGAATTTTTGCATCCAGGAAATGAACAAGAGGTTTTGTTTGCCACCGCTGGCCATTGTTTATTTCAGGAGAGATGATAAGATCACTTGAAGGAAGGGAGGGTGCAGCTTTTCCATTTGGATCCATAAAAAAAAAAAAAAATTGGGGAAGTGCTTCTGTATGTACCCAATATAAATTATGTTTAGTAAATGTTGTGAAATCATCATTCCATTATTACTGCAGATATATCATAGACATGTTCTTATAATGTAAAATTCTACATATTTCCCCTTGAAGTTAAGATTCTTCAGGTCAGATTGCAGTGTACCTATATTATAACCCATTGTTTTCTGAGTTCGTACGGAAGAATCTAATGTGAAAACAGCTTTTCTATATACAATACAATTAATTTATTAAACACTTTCTGGAGGTTATAAAAGCTCTTACAGTGTCCATCCAGATCATTCACTTTACCAATTTGAATTTTCTGGGTAGGTCACCTGCTACCCAAAACCGATTGATTGTACTGATACAGTCCAGTGAGTGTGTCCAACTTGTGTGCCTAGCAATGTGTGCCTAGCAATGTAAGGACATATTTAATCAATGCCTCAAGTGTCATGGTAAAGGTCTACCACAAATCCAAAGGCTAATGTCTGTCCCTGGTTGTTCGAAACAACCCTTCGCCCTAACCCCTAGACACTGTGTATGCATTACCACCAAAATTCCACCAAGCCTATCAGAGGGTAATGTGCAGCTCTCACATGTCACCACTAATCAATCCCTCACAGATTGCTAGACATTGAAAAAATGAATGAATTCTGTTTAAGCAGATGGTCAGGGGACAGAATATAATTACAGTAATTAATAATAGTTACTTGTGCAATGCAAATTGACAACAGCTGAGACCAAAAATGTGTTTAATTTGAAAGTAACACAAATGTTCTACTAATGATCAAATGCTATGGGTTATTTTAATAGTGGGAGTACTTGGGAAAAGATTTCATCAACTTAACTCATTTAGATGAACTTCCTGTGATTTGACAGTCAAAATCTTACTGTGAGTGGCCAACAGTAAGAATCGCGTTTGGTTGCCGGCCCCTGGGGTGTTTATTTTTTTATGTATACAAACAATTTGTAGACATTTATCCTGTCACAGATTAGCGCAATTATTTATAGAAAAGACAAAATTGGTTAATTATTAAACAGTTTGATGGAACACTATTATAAACAAAGTATTTTGAGTCCTGCATGCTGATCGAATGAAAACTATTGTATGTCATACAGACTATGTTCATAATAATTTTTTGTAAACTTTTTTGCCGGTAAAATATTTTGCCGGTTTAAAAAATGTAAACTCTAGTATTATCTAGTATAGTCAACATAACACATTAATGCTGTTTAGGGATGGCCCATATTTCTTGTGTATAAGCTCCCATTATGTAAAACGAGTTGTTAATTGCTGGCATTATTTTAACTTCCACACACACCTGCAATCACTGACCTTCAATCCAGTTATACTCAGTATAAGTTAGCAGGTTAGCAAAGCTGCACTCATATTTTCCCCCCACTTGAAACCAAATTAAGTAGATGGAAAGTGTAAGGTAAGGACGAGAATCTACATAATAATGCTAAGAGACGTCAACGCAATGTTGTTTAGCGAGAGATCACATGGACTAGGGAGATCGCCTGATTTCTATCTGCACGTATTTTTAGAACCAGTGTGTCAAGACATCTAGACAATGCACCTGATTAGATGTAAATATAAGCAGCACATCACGCCCTTGTTATGCTGTTAATGTTGCTCGTTCTCCTCACACAGAGATCTGATTAAAAATGAATAACTTTGTCAAGATAATGGCAAGTCGCGTTGCCATGGGGAAAGAAAATATAATAGAATAATACTGTCATTCATATCTTTCCTTGTCCACTGTACCCTGGACGTTCTCTTTATTTTCAAGGTTGCACTGTTTACAGTGTAGTTGTATGGAGGGCCATATTCCTTTTGAACCGCTCGCAAATGTTCAGCATTCATCACGTGTTATCCACCCACTCAACCCAGCCCCCTCGGGACGGACTTTCTCCGTGCACTTTTCACCTCTGAGCTTAAAGGCTGTTAGCTATTCTCCATCACAATGATGCAGTCTCTTGGTGAGGCGTTTTACATATTTCCAAATGAGATTAAATGGGATTTCACTGAGGATGATAAACAACAGGCCAATTCCATCACTGTATTACTATTTTCTAATATTCTTTCTATGAGACGGCCAAGTAGCAGGTCAATGTGTACCAAAGGCAGCCTATCCCCAAATGGGCCCTGGTCCAAAGTAGTGTACTACAGAGGGAATATGGTGAGATTTAGGGAAGCAACCCTGTCGTAACAACCTGTAATGCAAGGAGACGTTCCATGAGCGAAGAGACCCAACAAAACATAGATCATCTCAGAAAAGTAACTTAATATTGGCAGCCAAAATAATTTGAAAGCACAAATAAAAACTCACAATTAGTAATCTCCATACAGGTATGTTTCAATAAAGGAAGGATAATTGTATTACATTCAGTTACATAAAGGAAAAATGCATTTCATGGTCAAATAAAAATACTTTGAGATAAGCCAAAGAGAGTAGCAGCATGCATTTTAAAGGTCTGGAAATTTAGCGTTGTTTGAAAGGTCACTGTCTGAAAGTGGCAAGCTGCTGGGAGTTGTAAACGACCCTTCTTATCAAATGTTAATGCAGCCAGACCTGAGACCCCATGTTGCATCCGCTTGCACAGGGAATATGTCTTTGAGGTCTTAAAGGGATATTTTAGAGATTTTAACATATTCAGATTTTTCTTTCCATGACATTGGCCTGCAATGGTGTACAACTTGTTGGTATTGGCTAGTTTTAAACTATATTATAGTATGAACTACAGTGACTCCATGGAGTAAATATACTGCTTTCAAAGTAAGAAATCAAACTATTTCAACATGTCAAATTCGATCAACCATCCCTTTAGGGTTCTATATTTAATATACATGTAAAGTCCTTAGTCAATGGTGTCCGGCTTTGTAAGACAAAACACAATGTTGTTTTTGTAAAGACCCTAATTGAGGGACAGAATGAATGTATGAGAATCTCCTGAGGTATTTGGATACCTGTTTTTGTGTCTCCGTGGTGTAATACCGTTGCTCCTATGAGCCACTGCTGTAACTCAAGGTCCACGCGACAACAACATTATGAGGGGAGAAATGGTGCCCGCCTGGTAGTGACTGAGGGCTGCAGGTTTTGTGTGGTGTGCCTAACAAATGACAACCTGTTTCCTATCTAGTGCACTACTTTTGACCAGAGCCTCATGGGCCTTGTAGGACGCCATTTGGGACATAACCACAGTCTAGTTTGAGTTTCACAATAGGTCACAGAGGTTTCTAAAGGATCAAATTCCCAAACCCTGGCTGCATCCTTGGCTGTGTTGAATGACAGTGCTTGTGTACACTGGCTAAAGCGATCCATCCTTGGCTGTACTAAATACAGGTGCTTGAGTAAGTACGCTTGTAAGGAGTCAAATACATAAAATAGGCCAAGGCAGATCCACCATTTTGTTGGAGATCATACAACAGCAAGGAGAGGCTATTATGGGATATGTCTAATGTATTAAATAACATGCTTGCACGTATTAACAGTTCTGTGAATCATGTTTCAAAGCTTATAGGACAGGTAATCTGATTCAGAACACCTACTGTGGATTTGTCAAGATCATGAACAGTGGTTTAGTAGATGACATATGCAAGGAAACAGGTTTTAGTGCTTTTTTTACTTGACAATGGTTTCCCTACATTTTATCTAAACATATTGTGTTTTTTTTTATTCATGCAAAGGAAATATGCCCTGTGTCTCTCATACAGTTGAGCCCTGTATTACAGCAATAATAAAAAATATCTGTGAGGATAAAGGGGCCGCGACTTTATTCACCACAAACTGCAATTCATTTACCCACGAATTTTATCCATTACATCACTGGATATAAACTAGACTTTGTGCTTTGTAGTATCCAGTAGTTGTATTAAATAAAAATGCTTGCAATCTCAGCATGTGTCAAGATTAAATCATGAAGAAATATAAAAATACAGTCCCTGAAAGAGCGAGAAAGGACACTAGAATGAGTGACTGTAGATGGACAAGAAGGACCGGGCATTTGATACCAGATACACTTTATTCAAACATGTCAAGTTGTACGCCTCGGAATAAGCCACATTGTGTCAACGAAAACATATTGTGGTTATTTCTATGGAATATAAAATGATGATTTTCTTCACAGGATCCGATCACTGAAACAGTAGAAAATGACTGTTGTATGAATAATATCTGATCAACTGTCAACATGGAAAGATGATCTTTTAATTTAAGGTGTGAGGGAACAAATCAGCTTATACATCCATTAAAATCTGTGTCTGCACTTGCTTTTCAGTAAATTTCCTAAACATGAATATTAATGGAAAAGCTCATCAGATCTGGCTTAACCATTATCACATAGATGGAACGATGTTACATGTTAGTTGGACTGGAACCCAAATTACATGTTTTACCCTGTTCAGTGCACTAATTTAAGCCAAGTCCATAGATAAAAGGGTGCCATTTGGGAAGCACTTTAGTGTACCTCGGAAGGAATAAATAACGAGATTCCACCTGCATTCTGTTTACCGTCTAAGGACCTGATAATACAGTGTAACCGAAGCAGAGAAATTGATTTGATCTAACTGTGGGTATGAATGTTAATATACAAGGAACATGTAATCGTCACACTCTGAATAGGCTGAGTATAGCCTCCAACCACACATGCACACGCACGCACGCACACGCACACACACACACGCACACACACACACACACACACACACACACACACACACACACACACACACACACAACTACAGTTTGGTCCTTTAACTGAAAACCTTCGCTTTTGTCCTGCTTATAAGGGCATGATTATTGTCATTATAATTATTAGTAATAGTATTACATCCTTTATTTAACTAGAGAGGTCATGTTGAGATTGTCATCTTTTTTATTAATGTGCCCGGTCCGAGATAGCTTGTACGTCATTAACACAATATGAATAACAACAAATGGAAATAAAAACTATCTAAAAGAACATGATGGGGCTAGGTTTAAAACATGTGATGGAGCTAGGTTCAAAACATGACGGGGTGAGGTTTAAAACATGCAACAGGGCTAGATTTAAAACATGCAACGGTGTTAGGTTAATAACATGCGACGGGGCTAGGTTTAAAACATGTGATGGGACGATGTTTAAAACATGCGACGGGCGAAGTTTAAAACATGAGACGAGACTAGGTTTAAAACATGCGCCGGGGCGAGATTTAAAACATGCAACGGGGCGAGGTATAAAACATGAGACTGGACTAGGTTTAAAACATGTGACGGGGATAGATTTAAAACATGACAGGATGGGGCTAGGTTAAAAACATCAATGATCAAAAGCCTTCAAATCTAGGATTTCAAGTCATCAGTTGAAAATAATTTCAGATCCTACTGCAGACTGTTTCACAGTGATAGGGGACAAAGACTTAAACGCTTTCCCAGGATTCCATTCTTCAGCTTGGAGCATAAAATTAAAGAGCGTTGAGATATATTGTAAGCTGTCGCCATAACATCCTGCTAAATTATATAAGTTATATAGATGTGTGAGAAGTATTGTCTTTTTTACAAATCTAAATCCAGGATAAAAAAAATGCAGGTGGTATGAAGGAAATCTTTTCTATATTTTTAATTATATGGTGCTTCCAGATTTTAAGTGAAAATAAAATCTCACCCATGAATTCCTTTGACTTTGTCCTTTGTCCTAGGGCAATTAATAATGAGCATATATTAGTGGGGACAGAGTGAAGAAACATATATATGGTTAAGTCATTGTGGTTCTTGTTAGGTATGTATTTACGACTGCCCACAGACACAAAGAATACTAATGATGTGGTAAAGCCTGAACTTCAGTCTGAGAGAAAAGTCAGTGTCCAAAATGTCACCCTATATCCTACGTAGTGCACAATTATGGCCTGAGTCTTCATCAAATTAGTGCCCTATGCCACACTATGTAAAGAGTAGGGTGACATTTTGGATGCACACAAAGCAATGGTGTCACTGCTAATTATACATGAAGGGAATGTTTGTCCACACAAAATAGATATGTTGAATACAGGACATGGAAAGTGGTTAGGAATGTAAATCCATTGGGTGGCTAGACCTATGTTGTCCTCTTAATGCAACACATTGTGCAATGCAGTATTTTTACCTTCCGTGAAACAAGAAGACTGCACCAGTTTGAGGGACAAATAGTCAACCTTGCAGGATATAGCACAGGTCACACTGCCCCCTGCTGAAAAAATATGGAATTGCAAGTTGATGAATTGATACTTCACCCCCCAACTCATGGCTCACGGAGGCCAGGGCATCAACTTATTCATACAATTTGTAGCTGGTATGGCTGTTTTGTTTCCTAGCTACTTTCCGGTGTTGTATTCTGGCAGGTAATGAAAAATTCTAGCTACTAGTTGCTGGCTCATGTTCTATTAGTATTTTGGATTTAATTTAAAAAATGCATTGAATGTTAAACATTAAAATGTATCATTTGAAGTATTGATATATTTAATGTAACTTTACTTACAACAAATAACCTTCAAACTATGCAGAAAATAATATTTCCGTATGAAAACACAATAAAAAAACCATGTATTTTGGTGTGAAACACTAGCTACATCTAAAGACCACTGTCTATATTCTGAACAGAGGCTACTCAGCCACCTCCATGCAATAGACAACAATAGAACACTATAGACCCACCAACTGAGACCGAGAGGTAAGAAAACTCTCCTTCAATTTGCCAAAAAAAACATAAATTATGCAGCAGTCTTTCTGAGACAGTCTCCTTTGGACAGACAAGACCAAATTAGAGTTTTTCATATAGCACAACAACTTTATGTTGACAGAAAACAAAATGTAACGGTCCGAAAAGAACACCTACCCCAAAGTCATACATGGAGAAGGTTCGATGCTGTTTTGGTTTTGCTTTACTTCCTCAGGCACCGGTTGTCTAGAACGTGTTCATGGGTTTGTTAAATCAGGAGAATACCAAGGCATTTTGAAGCACAATGTCTAAGCCGGTGTCAGAAAGCCGGGCCTCCATTAAAGGTCATGAATCTGCAAGCTGGACGATGACCCCAAACACACTTACAAAAGCATCCAAGAATGGTTCATGACAAAATGCTGGACGGTGGCCAGTACATCAAAACGTTTGGCTGCGAATGCAAATGGATTGCATTTCAGTTTTCCACAATCACTAACATTTCTCAAATGTGTACTGCATTTTCTGAAAACACATTCCTAGAAACGCACATCATACTGCATACTGAACAAACCCCAGGCTTCTCACACTAAATTAAACAATCATACACAAAGCCATAATACCTGTCATATAAATGAATCTTTGCCCTCTAAAATCACAAGAAAAATACAATGACACTACAGAACACCCCTTGGATACTGGTAAGGGAAACACTATTATAAATTGGTATTAATGAATCAATAACCATAATGTTATCTAGAGTTACCCATATTCCTCCACATTGAATGATATTACAGGCTGAATATGATATATATCCAGTATGTTGACATACACTACACTATCGTTCATTTTGTGTGTTTTTTTGCACTGGAATTCATCGACACTTGAAATTCAGCTGAAGAAGATAAAAGAGGGACGTGTTTTTAGTCATGTATAGGGTAATAGTCTTAAATATAATTGTTTATTCTGCCTTGGCATCCTGTATCTGACCTGTGCCAGAGATGTTCGCCTTCTTTTCAGGATATAATTTCTGACTGTCTGAATACCTTGAAAAATGCAAGCACCTTGGATAATTTTTTCTTCACTGAATTTCTCTAAGCATTTAAAGGTTGCTTTCGACAATGGCTAGTTCTAGGGCCTCAGACTTCTGCATTGTCTACCACCATCAGCTATGATGAATGGAATGGATATTTATGGGAAAAGACATGTGTTTGGTTGAATGGTCTTCCCCGCTGAAATTTAGCAAAATGGTTTTGTGCACATTGTTGATGGAACCAGTTTTAGCGTGTTAGTGATGCATTGAAATGGTGACGAGCTTCTCAGTCCAACATGCTGTGCTCATTTGGCATGAGCAAAATATGATTCTCTTTATTTGCGATGTTCAATTTCTTTACATATGGTATTGTTTTAAGATGGAGATAATATAGCTAAAATATAAATTGTATGTGGAGTCTTCGGATATGTAGCTATGACATGAAACATTTTTACTGTAAAAGGTGTCTGTTACTGTCTTTGCATAACACAACCATGATGTTGGTAAACAGCTAGTCCTACAATAGTACTCTTTATTCAGCAGCTTACCTACGAATAAGAAAAGACATACATTATTGTTCCTGAAGACCTTCTCGTGAAGAAGACTCAAAATAATTAAGATGTTTGTTCCACAAACACAAGTGGCTGTATTGGATAAGAGGCAGCATACGATCTCGTCCACCAGACAGTCACCTTGAGGTGTTATAATGGGGATTACGATACCTCCCGCTGACCTCGACAATATTGAGTTCAGGGAAACGCTTTTTTCACCGTTCTTTCCTTTGAGTCCGTATTGATAACAATCCAAGTCCTAGACCTAATCAAACACCCGTAGAGAACATAATATTTTTCTTTGGTTGATTTCTGTATAATAATCGTACATTTTAGTAAATTTCCTTCGTTCGTTGGTCAAGTTGCAGCAGCAATCTGATTAATGTGTAAAGTGGTTTGCTTGACAGATGCCAGGTTGAACTGCAGGCTTTTTCTAAAAAGGACAAATTGTCTACGTATCACTGATAAAGACACTGATACATTTCAGCTTATGATCGCACACTATATCACATTTGTTGTGACTGATCGCATTTGTTGGGAAGTCTTTGTCACAATGTAGGTGAGGCTGCTTGATCAGCAGTTTTCTTCCCTGATATGAAACTAATAATCAGAGCCCATATTTCATATAACTTTCTAATTTGTTGAATTGAGAAGTGAGCCTGTTTATTTGTTACAAGATCTCTTATTTGAACTTGGTAAATGGCATCTCTCTCATTTGTTTTGTAGTGCATCATCAGCCACTTTATTTAGAAAATTGCCATGGGTGTGGCAGTAGCTAATTATGGACCAGAGTCACCTGCTAACTGGTTGCTGTCACAGTTACTCCCTCGATGAGAGGATGGGTGAGTTAGGAGGGAGAGAGTAGCAAATACATGCAGTCACAAATTCATAAATTTGAAATGTTGATATCAGGACACTAATTGTTTCACCCTTCAACTAAATCATGAAACTTGGGAGAATAAATACTGTTTATTTGTTATGAAATGATTTTACTGATGTGAAGAGTTAAAAATGAAACTGTCAAGTTTAAATGTTACACAATGTGTACTATGACTATTGATGGCTTGTCAAGATCATTTTTCACTCAATGCTCCTCCTTCACATACAGTACATACTAGTATCTTGTATGCTTTAGGCACTTTGTATAAAGTTCAAATTTGGACATCCAGTCCTCCACGCTGCTTGATGAGTACAAAGGCTTCCAAATCAAATCTGTTCCTATCTCAAATTGAATGAGATACTTTGCAATTCAAAAAGACAGTGACCTTGGAAATTGTTAAGTCAAGTTTCTGGCTCCTCCATCAAAAACACAGTGGGGATCTTGTCTGGCCTTTGGTTTGGTCAGGATGTGGGTGGATGTTTCTAGACCGTATTCTGTTTTCAGGAGTGACTTCAACAGCCGATGCTACATCCAAATTAGTACAAGAATGTCAATGTTTCATTCCCCAGATGTTGTCAGATAGCTGAAAGTAAAAGCCAGGACAAAATGGTCGCAAGTGCAAAGAAAAACGCATAGGTCATGACAAGTGTTTCTGTGCACTATAACAGTAAATACCAATTTCCTTCTAATTTCTAGTTATTTTCCAATGTGTTTATTTTCAGACCCTAGTACTCACAATCAAATGAATAAATTAACCATGGTGCGACCATCTCAACGCAACTTCATAAGCAATAATAAATGTACACGATGGGCCAGATTTGGAGTTGGCTTGACGTGGTGAACAGCTGTATTAGATACTAAAACCGGAGATGAAATACAGATGACCAAAACAAATGCATACGGTTCTGCCTCCGGCTCTTCTCCTCCTGCGCTGCCTTGTCTGCTCAAGAGTATGTGTGTTCCGGTGTTCCAGTGTGTGTTCTGTAATTTTTTCTTTTGGAATATCATAATCTATTCACCAAAAGGCCCTGCTTTGAGGAAGTTGTGAAACATTGCAAGCCAATAAATCGTGAGATAAAGCATTCTACCGCGAGGTAGAGCTTTTGATTACCTATAGATAAGCCTATAACGCGTGACGCTGACTCAGTCTGCCTGGTGTCTGATCTGTGTGTTCCGCGCCCCAACGGTGACCTTCCCCTCTCTCGCTCTCTCCTGCCCTCGCTAGCTCGCTATGAGAGATGCAACTTATTGATCTTGTTGGTTCCAAAAGTCTTGTATGGCTGCCAATACTTTAAGAAGTCGTCTGAGAACGTAATGAAACGTGTGTGGAAGTGCATTTGAGTGATGTTAGTGGCGCTACAGGCACAATGCCTAGCCATCTGAAATTGATGCACCATGAGACCCAAACCAGCGCGGTGTGCCACTCAATAACATAGACAGCTTCACACAAAATCCTTAATGCGGTAGATATAACTTCATTGCACCATAGCAGCCAGAGGGACATATATTGCACTCTTTAAGAATAGTACTTTCTTCAGGACTTGCTGTAGCTTCAGGTACAGAGGGCCTGTTTGGCTGGTGGAGTAGATCAGAGGTTCATCAGTACCAGTAATGAATATGAATCGCAAACACTTTTGACTTACCACAGCCAATGGCATTTATAGAGTACATCATTGTAGTCTTCCAGTGTCCGGAATAACTCTTGCTTTGCTCACTGGTTAGCTTCACATTAGTCAATGTCAACCCCACCAAATTCTGTCATCCTAATTTTTAGGTTTGTGAAGTCAATCATGATGGTCTGTTTCACTAGGGTGACTTCCTCTTTACGGCAGGAAACTTGACGTTGAAATTCTCCACCACTAAACCGGGAGATTGGTCATGGGGTCTGTTTAACTCGGGTGACTTCCTGCCTATGGCTGGAACTTGGGAAACATTTCAAATCCTCCACCGCCAAACAGGGAAAACATCTGCCAGCTTGCAGTTTTGCTAGAGGTCTGTCTGGTAGATTGGTTATATTTATGGGGAACCATCGGTTGGCTCACATGGGTATGACTACGCTAACCACCATTAGGTTCTGTGGCACCGACTTTGATGTGGTAAGTAGCCTAGGTAAGATTCATCATGCTGATTTTTCTGGGCCTCCAACAAGCTGGACATCATATAAAGGGGAAGTTCACAATCTGTGGACAATTATGTGTTACCATGACATAATGGAATGGTGTGGAGTGGAGGGAGGAATGAGGAGTTGAACATTGATAATGTCGATGGAGAACTGAGCAGTATTAAAAAAATATATAGTTTTCCAATTTTGCTCTGGTACTGCTCAGCCATGACCCCTTGGCAGACTCTAAACAGCATTTTTGGTTTCCTTCATTACCCTTCAACATATTTGAACAAAGCCTCCAACATGATGTTGAATTGTTGAGTGCTTTTTCTGGGATTGGTAGCCACAACAACTGGTTGCCACAACTGCTCAGCTTACATCTAATGTGGGCAAAAATGTTCATACTACAACAAACCTCCCCTTCATTAATAATCTGAAAGTGTTTGAAGCTTACAAAGGTTTTAGACACTTCGTCCTTATCCCACATAGGCTAAAGCTGCCCTTTCATCTCTGCCAATATCCAACTTACAAGAATGCTTGACATTATTTCATGTATTTTCTGAGACACATGTATAAACTGTATATTCATTATTCTACAATATGATAGATTGTCAAAAGTGTTCAACCGAGATACAGTAACAGCAAAAGCAACTCTCCAAAGTGTTCAACCCCTTCAACTACTCTACATTTTACTGTTACAGGATGAAATCAGTGGTTTAAAGGATTTAATTAAGTTCCTGCTCAATACAAAAAAAGTCCAAATAAGCTCACATAGAAACCAGAAATTAATCAATTGTGTAAATATTAATCCACTGAAGTCAAAACCAGGTAGTCACCTGTTAGTCGCCAGCAATTAAAGCAAGGTGTCGAGTTGGATAAATGTCTACCAATAATGTCTGCATTTGGAAACAACAGTTTTGAACATCTCTTTTTCAAAATGTATCATTCTCCATTAAGTTGGATGGGGACCTTTGATGAACAGCAATTTTCAACTCTTTCCACATCAGTCTCAGTTTGATTGAGGTCCAGGCTTTGACTGAGTGAAATGTTCCGTTTTTAAGCCACATATGGCTGACTGTATGTTTGGGGTCATTGTCCTACCGGAAGAGAACATTTTCTATGGTCTCTTACAGACTTTAAGAGGTTTCTTCCAGGATTTCTCTGTATATTTCTGCATAAATTGTGCCCTCTATTTTTAGAAGCCTGCTAAGCCCTGATGCAGAGAAGCACCCCAACAGCATGATGTCACCGCCACATTTCACGGTAGGGATGACGTTCTCAGGATGATGTGTGGTGTTAGGTTTTGCATAGCATGCTAAGGGCTATTTTGGTTTCATTACACCATATGCCCTTCTTCTGCATGATTTCAGAGTCTCTCATATGCCACCTGGTAAACTTTAGCCAAGATATAAAAAAATACACTCCACCATTTCCCAAGTCCACTTTTTTGGAGCACCCAGGATATTGTTGCAGTGTGCACAGTTTCTCCTATAATTTCTAGAACAGGTTCCTCACAAGCAGCCGTCAGGGGTAAGACATAAAAACATTTCCAAGGCTTGGATTGCCCGGAGCAGGGTGAAGTCCATTAGTAAAATATTGAGAGAATATGCGAAGACTGTGAATCTGTAGAGAAAAGTGTGTCCTCAAAAACAAGAAGGGCGCTAGTCAGGGAGGCCATCAAGGGGCCTATGGCAAAGCAGCCTTCAACAGCTGAGCTGGATCTTGGGTCAGAAGTGTAAAAACATACACACCATACTCACTGTCCTCTCACATGGAATTACGAACACCTCACAGTATCGTTTATGGTAACTGTATAGAAACAAATAACAGAAGCCAGATCCTGCATGAACACCTACTGCATATCAGAGACAGGAATAGTTTCAAGATTTTTATTTTATTTGTGGTCATACGAACACATAACTTAACCACAGACTTACCAAAAAATAACTGATAATATTGGCTCCCCATAGACCCAACCAGGAAAATATCTGAAAAAACTGATCCCATACGGGGAGATTTCACTACATACTCGTGGCCTTAGCTCTCGGAAAGAGCAGAATATTATTAACGCTTTTACGACACTCATATCCTCATCCATTCCCCAGAGTCAATCTGATGTAGGAGATGGGTGTGCTAGTAATGCCCATGGGTATTTCAGTGACAACTTCACGACGGGAAAGACCAGTGTTTGAGTGTCTTCTGCCTTACGTGCAATATCAGAGTCAGTGGTTACACCTTCATCCAGCTTAACTCTGTATCAGCCTGCGGCGTTGCTAGCTGTAATTTCAACATGTGATTAGTGCACCTCCTGACTGAGGATAGTAACTAAAGCGTGTTCTCCAATTTGCAAGTGTTCTGACATTGACGTTATTATCTGGACCATTGTCTGATGTCCGTCACCTGGGAATTCCCCACCGTGCGATGACTTCTCTTATCACCGCTTTTGCTATCACATCTGTGGTGATGCACCTTCAGGGGAAAGCTTCTATCCACTTAGAAAATATGTCAATGACAACCAAACAGTATTTCTTACCTTCACAGGGAGTCAACTCCCTGATGAAATCCATCATGAAGTATACAAAAAGGATATCTAGAGAGGTCTGCGCTCCCATAGCCACGGATAAACATTTGCCAACATTGCAAGCATCACAGATAAAATGCTTTTTACAAATATTCCTCATTCACATAGTCATTATCAATTGGCAGGGATGGGCAGTATTTATGATAAACATATCTGAAATACGTATTTCAAATACAAATTTTGTCATTTTTGTTTGATAGGGTTGATGAAACATCACGACATCATAAACAGTTTACCTCTGATTGGTGCCTACTCAGTATATTGCCCAGACTTGTTGAGATCCGAACAGAAAATGTATCCATACACGAAGAATGTCAAGTTGAGAAACGTGTAGGTTACCATCTTACCATTGATTTATAGCATAAATTGTAAAACATTTTAACACATCATATTCAGTTTTGGCAGTCATTTGAGTAGCCTAGGCAAAATTGTTAACCAATTTACATAATGTTCTAGCCAACTACTTGACCCGAGTTGCAGCCCTCACAGTTAGGTATTTTGTTACACTTAAAATGTGCTTATTTTAAAACACATTTTGATATATCTCTGTCAACGGGAATCCACACAGGAAAGCCTGGTCTAGACCATTTCCATGGAAATTCACATAGAAAATCCTAGCCCCTTAGGACAACAACTCTACAGTCTAGATTTGTTTTGTTAGAACTGACACTCACAAAGAATTATGAGAGACCCTTAATAACATTTCCGACTAACCAAAATTCTCTAACAAAGTTTGTTAGATGGTGAGTTCCTGGGCGATTGAGTCAACTCCTTCAAAGATGCCAATCAGAACCGGTTGTCACTTTTTTGTAGATCTCCAAATGAGATGTCGCTGGCATATTTTCTTGTGGACAGTCCTGGAGGAAAATAGTGGTCCTGAGTCCAAATTTCTACCATGGGATGTTACTCTTTACAAGTATAAATAACAGCAATGCAGGAATTTGCTTACATGGCCAAAACATACATAATCTACTTACAGTCCACTCACCTTACGTCTATTCCTTCACATTGAATTACAAACCACTCACAATACAATACATTGTAACAATATAGAAACTAATACAAGGAAACAATACAAATGTAATACACCACAGACAACTTTCCATAAAGCATTGTATAAAGCTAAACAAAAAATTATTTATAGATTCTCAAATTCACATCATTCAAAGTTTCATTTGAATGAATTTCAACACTACTGTTGTTTGCTCCTTGGGATTTAAGGCCAGGTGTTTTTTAAAAGCACTTTGTGACAACTGCTGATGTTAAATAAATGTGATTGATTGATTTTAATGATAATTCATCTTCAAGATGTACTTATTGTTAGTATTGGTACCCTAACCCAACTGTGGGACCTTCCAAAGACAGGCGTATTTATCCTGAAATTATATGAAACCATAACTGTACATAGATGGACTCAATTCAACAAAATATTTGACTTCTAAAGACAACTGGTTTCACCACAGCTCATTCATGTGTCATAGCAAAGGGAGTGAATACTTATGCAAAACAGTATTTTCTGTTTGGTATTTGGAATTCATTTAGAAAAATTATGTTTTTTGCTTTAACATTGTGGCTTTTTTGTGTTGATTCAATTTGATTTCACATTGCAACTATAAAATGTGGTCCAAGGGGTTGAATATTTGGAGAACCATTGCAGTTGGACATAAATATTAAACAGGCAAACTAAGGTACTGATGTACTGACCTGGCATAGTTTAAATTTGCCCAGGCCTACATCAAAAAAGAATGCTGTCTATCCCTATAACAGAATCTATTGTTCAGAGTTCTTCTTTCTTGCCTCATCTTAAACCAAATGTGTGCCTGTCATGTAAGAAGGTTGTCAGCTGACAATACTGTGAGTAGCATGTCAGAACATTCACTGTCATCAAACAAACTGGCTTCAATTGAAGAGTAGCATCTTTAAAATATCCACTAAAATTGTTTATTTATATTTTCCCACCACGTTGCAATAGAAAACAAACCGTAACAGACTATTTTTAACGGTACATTTTGAACAGCTTTAGATAGAGACACAGATTTCATTGAAGTAATGGTAAAACCCAAACAGTCAAATCCTGACTGCTTTATTCTTTTCATGGGAGCTACTATTGCAACATGAAACATGTCATGAGCTACTCTTTTTTTGTATTCAATGTTGTTGCTTTCAACAAGGTAAATTCTTCTCCGTGGGGGAACGTATAAAATCAGATTTTTGTCCTGAATTTTGTTAAATAGTTTTCCACAATTATTTTCTTTGTTATATTCACTTTTTTTAAATTGTTTTGTTCATTAAAGGAGACATTGTTAAGTTCCTCCCTCTTGCATCTACAGAGCGAATAGCAGAAACAATGAGTACAAATCTAGACAGACTTACCAGCTATCTAGGGTACTATATAAAAACTACATGTATCCAGCTATAAAGCTACAAGCATTAAAAATAGATATAAAAATAGTACAAACTAATTTCCCAAAAGGTTGGGGCACTGCATAAAATTCAAATAAACACAGAATGCAGTCATGTGAAAATCATTTAATTCATATATTTAATTGAAAAAGTACAAAGACAAAAACTTGGAAAAACTTACACATTTTGGATTTGATGCCAGCAACATGTTTAAAAGTTGGGACAGGGGCACCTTTACCACTGTGTTGCATCACCTCTTCTTTGGCTGTATTTGTCATTTCATAATGCGCCAAATGTTTTCAATTGGGGACAAGTCTGGACTGCAGGCAGGTCAAGTTAGCACCCAGACTGTTTTGCTACAGAGCCATGCTGTTGTTATATGTGCAGAATGTGGTTTGGCCTTGTCCTGCTGAAATAAGCAAGGCCTTCCCTGAAAAAGACGTTGTCTGCATGACATCATATGTTGCTCCAAAACCAGTACTTATTGATCAGCAATTATGTTGCCTTCACAGATGTGCATTTCTGAATATTTGTTATGAATGGCTTTGTCTTTGCAGGGTAGAGTATAAACTACATACTGTATTCACCGACAATGGTTTTCAGAAGCGTTCCTGAGCCCATGCAGTAATGTCCACTACAGAATTGTGCCCAAAGATCACGAAAATCCAATATTGGTTTTCGCCCTTGTCCCTTGTGTACAGAGATTACTCCAGATTCCATTAATCTTTTAATCATCGTGTACTGTAGATGAGGACATCCCCAAAAAATCTCCTTTGCAATTTTATGCTGTCAATTGTTATACTTGAACTGTGGCACTATTTACTGTGCAGTCTTTCACAGAGTGATGAACACCTCCCCATCCTCATTTCTGACAGGCCCATCCTCTCTGGAATGATCTTTTAATACCCAACTGTGGTACTGACCTGTTGCCAATTGACCTAATTAGTTGTGTGATATTCCACCATGTTCAATCTTATAGCATTACACAATGTTTCCAGTCTTTTGTGCCTCTGCCCCCATTATTTTAAACTTCTTACAGGCATCAAAATGAAAGTGTGCATGTATTTTCCAAGAAACAGAAAAAAATCTCAGTTTTAACATTTGGTGTTTTCTATGTGCTCTTTTCTTTTGAAAATAGTGTTTAAATTATTTGCACATCATTGCATTCTGCTTTTCTTTACATTGTACACTGCCTCAAAATTTCTTTGGACAATGTGCTTGTACTATTTTTATAGCCTAACTCAGGTGCGTCACCAGGCTTTCATAACTCTCAGGGCTCATACAAGACAACACGGGGCTGGGGAAAATGCATGAGTATAATTACATTAGCTATAATTCTGTGGGCTATTAAATTACTAGTTTTACAGAGATAAGAAGTCAATACGCATTCTAGAACTCATTGTAGCTAATAAAGAATTGGGCAGAGGGAAACAAAACATGAAATATATTTTGCCTTGCATGCAATATATCTGGAATTGGGAATTCGGACTGCCACGTGGGATTATTTTGGAACTGCTGTCAGAGGTGTAAAAAGTACAAGGTAAAAGTACTCAACTGGGTTTGACTGTGTTCCACACTTTTGGGAAGTCTTTAATTAAGATCTAAGTAACCGGGTTTGAATGTGTTTCACACTTTTGGGAAGTCTCTAATTAAGATCTAAGTAACCAGGTAAAGTGAGTTCAAAACTAACCAGTGATCAATTAAATGAATAAGAAGAGTGTAAATGATCAGTTAAGCTCACTGCCTATTTATGAACTTTGTTTACCTGGTCATTAAGCTCTGAACTTCCCAAAACATCCCAGCCGAGTACTTCTCTCTGACTGCTGTAATTTACTTTTACTATAGGATTGGATTACCTAAAGTGGTGAAACAAATCACTGCAGCAGTTCAATTCAAATATGTGTCTAAACACTCAACGGTGTGCTGTCAGAAATCTCTTAGCACATTATCTGTTACAATATCTAGCTCAGTTTGCAAGTAGCCTAGATTATTGCTAGCTATAGCTAGCCCAATGTAGATTCAATGCAACATTTTGAAATGTTACTTGAATCTATCTTGAATGTAAATGTGAATAGGCTCTTCGTGAGTATAAACACATTGCAGTCCTACTGGTGAAAACGCTTACCTCGTGTTCTAGATTTTTTTCTCTTGCTTGTCCTGAGGCCGTATGCACAAAATATCTTAAGGTGAAAAGTAGCTCCTCACTGATTTAAGAGTAACTCCTAAAAAAATCAAACCCAATAACACCAGAGATCAAGGTTGCGACAACTCTGTGCTACGTGGCCACAGCGAAAATTCAGCTATGCACTGCAGGCGAACTACGTAGGCTATATCTCAGTCATTTGTCATAAGAATATTACATTAAACAATAAATGCTCTCTCCAGAACCCATATCCTCCAAAAAATAATTTGGTTACCTCATTCGCAAACTACAAAGAAACAAAACGGACTTCATGGCCATAGTTGGACCCAACCAGTGTAGTTGGTGCTAGACGGATACATAATTGCACATATTGAGGCACCATCAAAAGATGATTGTGTATTTCTTTATGTGCTGCCAGAGACTGACAATTAGCTGAACATATCTTGACTAGTCAGCATGTCAGTCTTGGTTTCATGTTAAATCAATGACACTTACCGTACAGTTTAATTTTAATATCTTAATGTCAATATGGCAACATGCAGTGACGCTGAGAGAATACAACAACTGAATGTTGTCCCAAGCATGTGGGGGGTGGGGGGGGCATTTGTTAGGATTAATTATTCAGTACATATTAGTATTCAGTACAATCGAGAAAGCTACACAGATATCAAACAGGAGAATTGCATTGATGGAGGGATTCATGTTTTTTCTGTTTACTGTTTTTATACAGCCCTATGATTCAACCTTCTTTAAAATGGTTTGTTCTACCAACAGCCAATCAGTTATACTCTAACACCTACAGCCAATCAGAGTAATACCCTACCAAGACTAGGTAGGATTTCTTTGGAAAACCCTGAAAACGAAACAGGAAACCCTAGTTCAGCCGGCCTGCAATTAAAAGTGAGAAACGGAATCAACCCCGGGTCTCCCACGTGAGTGGCTGTTAAATCACTACACCATGGTGCTATATGTTTGCCCAGTGTCATTATAGCATCTATACATTAGATCGAGATTTTGTCACAAATTAGCATTACACTAAGTTTGAATAATTCGCTTGACACCACCAAACATTGTGTACTAACGTTACCTCCACCACAAATAGCATCTACGAAATGCATGGCTTCTGTTGCCGGCCATTGTAATAGCTTAATAGGCCTACTAGTATCTAAAAACAATCAAAACATTAAGCAATTTCTAATTAGACTGAATATGAACTTTTCACAGGCCAAGCCCTACTCTTTTACTGCCCAAGGGGTTTGAATCTAAACTATATTACCCCAAACATCATGCACAGATGCGCACTTCAAAAATCCACCAGAAATAGTCACAATATCCACCAGAAATAGTCACAGTTTTACTTGAAGCGAAAGAACACAAACTCTCTATAGCAAATTTGAACGTGGCCTTGTTATGAATGAAAACAGCAAACAATAAAGCACTTATTATCAGTTTTTTGGACAGTAATATCATTACTATTTATTCATTTTTGGCCCATGGTTTGGGTCCTAAATGTTAAATTCTGGAAGTGTGGGAAGCAGGATGGAGCTTTGGTCCGACTGCGGCTGCGGGGAAACCGTGCTCCTCACCCTAGTATTCTCTTAGCAAACGTCTGGTCACTAGACAGCTAAAAACAAGAGAAGCCATTGACGAGATCCATTCAACGATAGACGGACGAATTGGACACCGACTTACATTACTGTTTCCTCACCACAGACTGGGAAATGTTCCCTAGAGGCTTCTGGAGGCAATATCAATGAATACACAGAGTCCGTGACCGGTTTTATTAGCAAATGTATTGACCACGTACAACTACACACTACAAAATGCTTTCCTAATCAAAACCATGGGTCAGCAGTGGTTTTCGTGCCATGCATAAGGCACGGACTGCAGCATTCAACTACGGCAGCAAGGACAATTATAAGAAATCCTTGTATGACCTCAGGAAGGAAATGAAAGTAGAATCTCTACCAGGGCTCCAATACCAGGAACATGTGGAGTGGTCTGAGAACCATCACTGACTATAAAGTGTGGGGGAACTGCCAGCTTCTCTCTCAGAGGAACTCTTTCTATGCTTGCATTGAGAACATCATCCCTGGCATGGACACTCAAATGGACAAGGATGGCTGCCCTATACAAATGACCAGGGCAGACGTTTACAAAGCCCTAAAAAGGATTAACACCCATAAGGTCCTCGACCAGACAACATCCCAGGCCATGTTATCAAGGTCTGTGCAACCAACTGACTGATGTCTTTACTGATATCTTCAACCTATCGCTACATCAGTCAGTGGTCCTCATATGCTTCAAAAAGTCCATCATTGTTCCTGTGGCAAAAAAGCATAAGTTCCTCTGCATGAATGACTCCGGCCCTGTAGCACTCACACTAATCATCATGAAGTGCTTTGAGCGGCTAGTTAAAACTCACATCACAGACTCCACGCCTGTAATACTTGACCCGCTGCAGTTTGCCTACAGACATAACAGATCCACAGAGGATGCCATTGCTCAGGAATCTGGGTCACGACCCCTCTATGTGCAGATGGACTCTGATCTTCAAGGACGAGTAGACCCCATGTGATGTGGATGGGCAACACCACCACCTCCTCACTGAATCTCAGTACTGGATCCCCCAGGGCTGTGTGCTGAGCCCACTCCTGTACTCTCTCTTCACCCACAACTGCCTGGCAACCAACGTCTCCGACACCATCGTTAAGTTTGCTGCGACACCACCATCATAGGCCTGATATCTGACAACGACGATTCAGCCTATAGAGACGAGGTAAGGTCACTGACTTTGTGGTGTCAGGAAAACAACCTCCAGCTAAGTATCAGCAAAAGGAAGGAGATGATTGTTGATCACAGGAAGCAGCAGCGGGGAGACCACGCCCCCATACACATCAGTGGGTCTGCAGTAGAGAGTTCACAACATCAGGTTCCTCTGGGTCAACATCAGCAATGACTTGACCTGGTCTCATCACTCTAACATCGTGGCGAAGGAGGCCAGGAAATGTCTCTTCTTCCTATGCCAATTAAAGAGATTTGTCATGGATTCCAGCATTCTCATCAACTTCTACAGATGCACTATCAAGAGTATCCTGTCCGGCTGTGTCACCGCTTGGTATGGCAGCCGCACCGCCCTCAACCGTAAAGCATTTCAGAGGGTGATTTAAACAGCAGAGCACATCACGAGGTCTGACCTGCCATCCCTGCAGGATCTCTACACAGAGAGGAGGAGGAGAAAGCGAATCATTACAGATCCCAGCCACCCATGTCATGGACTGTTTACCATGCTTCCATCAGGCAGAAGATACAGGAGTATTCCATCCAAAACTAACAGGCTACGAGACAGTTTCTTTCCTCAGGCTGTAAGGCTGTTCAATTCAGGAACTCCTCTTCCCTTCCATCCTTAGTCCCATCCAAACCTGTCACTTTATATCGTGCTCATCTTCCAATTATATCATGCACACCTGTCACTTTTACATTGCACTATGGTTGTGCAGATGTATGGTTATTATTATTGATGTGTGTTTTTGTATAGTGTTTATTGATTATTGATTGATTGTGTTATCTTTTTATTTTTATATTATAATTACTGTTACTTTTTTACTTTTAACTGCACTGTTGGGAGTAGGAAAACCAAGCATTTCATTGCCATAACTTGTTACGTGTTATTGCAAATAACAAATAAAATATTTTGAACTTCTGAACTCTGAAATACACACCATAAAATAATTGGAGACCACAAGTCTACAACAAATCAACTATTCATAGAACAAAAAACAATTTAATGTTCTTAGTTCATTTCAATTATTAATATCTTATCAGAAGAAATGGAGTGTAATTCCCCTTTAATAGGGCATCTAGCTCATTTATTCTTCTTCAGGGCTAAAGAGGAATGATAACACATAATGCAGTGCATGTTAATGTTTTATGACAACATCAGACATAATACCTTAATTACAGCTGATATTACCTGTCACGACTTGTCAAAATGTTGTCATAACACTTTCATGATAAATATCCATACTTGTTATGAGGTATATTGTTATTTTACGGAGGGTTATGCCTGCAACATAAAAGTGTCATAATTGACAAAACACACCACACAAGGCAAATCATCTTGTAAACAGATACTTGCTTTGACTGTGGACTCAAGGGTAAATCAGCACATCGAATGTCTTCGGTCCGGTCAGGTAGCTGTGCTTTTGTTTCAGTCGGGTACTTATCTAAGTGCTCCCATGTCACTTTTCAGCTGTCTTGAGCTTCATCACTGTGACATCTGGACAGCGCTTGACGAACATTCCTGTCCCCGATACTTCCACCCTGCGTCTTTTAGTCCTTGTCTGCCATGTAACATGCCCTGCTCAAACTGATCCATGAATTCAAAGCATTCTCTGTTAAGTTGCTGTAGCAATCAGCTAGGGGCATGGATGAGAAGGTAATGTCAGCGAAATGTTGTTTCCCCAGCCTTTATCTGCGGGGATCTCGTGAGACTTTGCTGATGGATTACTGCAAAGTGTTATCTGTGTTATATCTTTGGCCTCCCCCATTAGCTTTGGATATTATCTCTTGTGACTGCTCTTCCACTGGAACACCTCGTTTCATAGTGTGTAGGCACTAGCTCTTCCCACACCAGGACTGAGTGGTTTGGATCCATCCCTTTTGAATCAGGGGGGCTAGTTCACATCTGACTGCGTGATTAGCCTTACGCTCATCAGACTGAGGAAGTCTCACTTGTGATCTGAGCCCTGCGTTTCATTGTCCTATATTTTCTCAAAACCCGTCTATAACTGAGTGCAGATAGTCTGGCCTGTTTGTTTGATGAGGTCATTTATATTTACATATTCTTTTTTGTCATTTAGCAAATGCTCTTATGCTTTCAGGAGCAATTAGGGTTAAGTGCCTTGTTCAAGCGCACAATAACATTTTCATTTTATCTTGTCGGCTCAGGGATTTGAACCAGGGACCTTTCGGTTACTGACCCTCTCACATAATTGACTACTAGGCTATCTGCCGTCCAAGGTCATCTACCTCTGGATTTGTTAAGTCCTGACTAGGTGAGAGCCTTTCTGTAAGTATGCTTATGAAGCACAAAGGTGAACTGGCACATAAAGCTTTAGCTGGAAGATGAGATGAGGTGAGTTGTCAAAATATACAGCTTTAGCTATCCACAGAGACATTATCCCTAATGAGGAAAAGAATTCCAACTGATAATGAGATACTTATATAAATGTAGAAAGGTTTTGCATTTATACATTTCAAGTTAAAAAAAACGAAGGTTGTTTTGAAAAATAATTTGTAGCAAGCTCTAATGAATAAGGTGGTATTGATCCAATGGAATAAAATGGCTGATGCCATTCTGCAAGAGCGTACACCAATGTAACCATTTGGCTATTTTTAACAATGTATTTCCCTTTTTCCCTGTTATCCCCCATGTGTGTCCTCTCCCAATACCTCAGTAAAGCTTGAAAGACCCTTGGCCAACATCTGGGACCTCTGGGCACTGTTGATATTGCTGCCTAGTTTTCTGTATCTTGTTCTGGTGTTCTGGTATTTTTTGTAGCTCAAATCAGTTTGTGGAGTATGAGAATTGCAATGTCATGTCTGTGGGTTCAATTTCCGTTGGGGACCATAATGAAATGTATGAGAATAAATGCATAATGCATAATAAGAGCATTTATATGTGAACTAGTCTAGGAAAGGAACATGACCCTGGAAACTGCTTGCCAGTTTAGATACCTACATATTTCCATGAATTGACCCGTGATTTATTATCTTATTTACACTGGCGTAAACATACCTTTCCTCCGTGTAGTGGAAGCAAAAGAAGCACGGGCATTTGTACTGCAGGCAAGAACGATGCTCCACAAAAAAACGTTGAAACTCACAATTCATATATAGATAAAACGAATCAAATTCAAGGAAAAGGCTGAAAAAACATGTTATATTAATAGCTGACCAGTTACTCAGGATTTTTAAATTTCACTCAAGACCCATGGAATCTTATTTTTTTATTGCATTTGTCGATGTGCTAGTTCCCTCATGATACCTGACAAAATACAAATTGACCTAGGTAACAGAAAGTTGTGGAAAATTGATGGGTTTACCGTGATTTTCATGTTCATCTGACCTTCAGCAGATTACCTTGCTTTAACTGTATAGGCATTTTCAATGATAGGTTAGTCCACTAAATAAATGGCAACATTGCAACAGGCAAAAGAAATAGTTAAGAAAGGAAAAAGCAGTAAAGAAATCATTCTAAGAGACAAATATAGATTTTTCTGTCAACGTCTTATTGTAATTGTACTGGCTCAGACTATCTCTTCAGTTTCTACGATGTAAATGGACCAGCTCTTGGATGTGCTTCACTGAAAGGAGGCTTCAGGACTGAAAACCAAATACTAAAAAACCTAAAAGAAACCCTCAGCAGAACCCTGAAATAAACACCTGACCACACTAGTGTTTCTGAAACGAAAACCTTTGGTGGACCACTGGAAGGAATAGAATAGAGGGCTGAGAGCGGAATATAGGGCCGAGAGAGTAAAAAAGAAAGAATGAAAAGCCTTGGCACGAGAGTAACATCAAGGGGAGGAAGAAATTGGTGTTTGGCTTGGCTTTGTTTACTACCATCGACTTCCCTTTTCCCAACCGGTACTGTCCAAGAGAATGAGGTGATCCACGAGCAGCAGGCACGGCGGGATGCCAGTCATGCACACACAAACAAACACACACAGTATCAACTCCCCACACCTTTATTGGGAGATGTTGAAAATTGGTATTCTCAAAGGTCAACACTCTTCTTTCTCACAGTCTCGCCTGTCACCTTAGCTTTGTGCAGGGAATCCAGGCTTATTGATCCTACTGCAACAAAACACGTCCACCACCACGGCGGACCGTTCAAATCACAGCGTGTCGGTATGGCGATAGCCCACTCAGGAGCACTGCGGCATGGCAACAAAGCTTTGGAGCGGAGGGGGCTTACAGTGTGCTGGGTGGGATGGGAAGCTTGAATGGAGGTGGGGCGGGGGGGCATTATCAGCTGTATGAACAGCTAACTGTTTGCAGTGGGGGGAGGCAAAGGGAAGAAGAGACACGGATTAATGGGAGTTGGGAGAACAAGAGCGAAGGGAAAAGGAGGACTTAATTTCCGACTGCTCATTTCACTTTTCTTTATTGTTCATTTCACTTGTTTTAGCAATTCGGGCCTCCTGTGCCAATAAAGCCTCTTTGAATTGACAATCGAATTGAATGCAATTGAAAGGGAGAGATAGAGACAGAAAACACTACGGGGGAGGGAGAAGGGAAGAGAATGTAAACTGCGCCTGACATTTCATGACACTAGTTGTTTTGAGTGGCTAAAAGCCGAAGGCTTCCATCCAGCACTTTTTCCCCTTGTTAAGCCATGGCCAAATCACCCCGCATATGCTTCTTCAACAATGCTTTTGGCGGCAGCCTATTTGATGTCTCGATGTTCCATATAAGACATTACTTCCTCAAAAAGAAGTCCAGCCCTTTATTCCATACAGACTTGAGGCCTTTTAACACAATAAACAGAAAGTCTCGGCTCGATAGGGAACTGTAGTTTCTTTTTAAAACACCGGTTTTGTGTTCATGCGGAATGTTTTTCACCCTAGATCTGTATCCTTTAGATGTGTCAGTGAGTCACGGTACTGTATGTCTAATTCGATTTTGAACAGAATATCGGAGGTGTTAACCAGGTAAATATAATCTTTATTTGGCAAGGCCACTATCAATAAGAAAGCTATTGATTCTAGCTTCTTCATCCCACAGCCTCCATTCGGTATGAGCCGATTAATCATGATGCTGCGATTCAGGTGCTCAGGCTGCATGTATCTTAATTACAAACCGCCTTTCACAGCACAAACACCTCTAGGTAGGTGCTGAATAAGTGCCTTTGACGTTCTCGATTGGTCAAGGATTCACAAGTACTGTACGTTTCTGTGTGAATGTGCAATTTCAACACGTTGCCGACAATAGACAGTGGAGGAGGATGAGCCAGTGGAACAGATTTTATCTTAAAAACGAAGATTAAGTACTGTTGGTGACAATGTTACTTTTCATTTGACAGCAATTCAGTTAGCGACCATATTCAACATTAATGGCGGAATTATTTTGTCCCCTTGCAATGTATTAAACCAAACAGGGTTTGGTTAATGAACGATACATCATTTTGATTAACATAAAGAAGTCTGCAGATGTTACCTTATTTTGTTCTCTAATTTATTGACCCCCCATTGAATCTCCTTAAATCAACTCCCGGCACAGAAGACTTAAACATGACAAGATGTCTTCCCTTTAGGGGTCCGCACCACGACATTGTATTCTAGACATTTTGAAAACCCATTTGGCATACATAACTTACCCTCAGTTATCCCTAAAGACCCATTGCTCGTGTTCGGTAAGAATACAAGAGGCTTCTTAATGTGTGACATTGGTTCAACCTTTTTGCTTTACACATTAGTCTGTAAATTGGAATAGCCATAATTACCCTTAGCCTTGGCCATCACATTGAAAGAAGAGGAGGGATAAGTGTTGTTCCATTCTTTGAATGCTGTAATAATGATACTGTTTCACATATCACACCATACCCCAGGGAGCTAGTCAAAGTAGTGCTCTATAAAAGGAATGCAAGGCCATTTAGGAGAATCATTACACTCCCCTCTAACACTATTGGTTCTAGTGAACAATCATACGAGGGTCTTATTTTTCTATAGAAACAATATATATCTATTTATCTGTCTGATTTATTTAGAATTGATTTTAAAAACCGAACACATAATTGTTGTGACTATTTAGGCTTTGCAAACAGAGATGGAATTGAATAACACTCAGTACATCACGACACACAAACAGGTGTCTTATTTTCACCGCCGATAGACCCGGATAGGCCTTCTCTCCACAAAACAATCGAATGATTCACCTTGGAGTGTTTACGTCCAATATTCCTGGACAAGTTCAGATTCAGGTGTTGATTCTGTCAGATTGTTCTACGGCGCCATCGTGTGGTAGTGAAAAATGATATTCATTCATTACACTTTTTGATGCATGTCAACAGTTGCTGTAGAAAATCCTTACAGCAGAGACAAAAAACATATGAAGAAAATAATTATTGAAAGGAACAAGGGTTTATACTAATTGGGTGAAATAATTCTTTATTCTATATTTTTCTGATCAAGCATGTTTCTCAATAAGTATTATACTTACAGACCTGGGAGTGCAAGTCAGTAAATAGGTTAAGTCTGCATTTTAAAGAACAGCCTTAAACTCATCAAGGCATGAAAGACAATACATGACAATGTTAATTTAACATCTCAATCATATGTCAAGCTGTCATAAATAGAGCAAGAAATAGATATAAAATATTTAGCATTTGTCATTAAAATCCTGCTTGTCCCTGACATTGCAATGGACTGGTCCCATCAGTCACAGAACAAACTATTTAATGAATTGATCCTACATGAAAACCGTATCTGTCGTATCTAAAGAAATGCTAGATTGGCGTAGTATTGTAGCAGGTGCTGTGTTGCTTTAGTACCCTGAATTTCCAATGGGGGGCAGTAGGTCCCTTCACATTTATGTGTTCGCTCCCCTTGTCAACTCTTTGACCTACTTTGAATGTCTGGAACATTGTGTTCTAAACCATTCTCCCCCTGCACGCCCTCACATGCACACGCATGTACACACTCTCACGCGAGGTCGCGCAGGCAGAAGGGGTTGGAGGCCGGCAGCTCAAGCAAACGAGCAAGTGTCGTAGTGCGTTTTTCACATTTTTTGTTATCTTATTAGGTTACTTGTGAAAAGGTTGATGTTCTTTTCCAAACCAAAACACTCCAGCTCAGTTAATTCATTGAGGCATTCAGCTTGGTTACTGGCAGTGATGAACACATGAACACAACATCTGTTCTATGTGACTTCTCACATCACCCCAATTTACTTTTCTCAGCAGCAAGGAATGGGCCTCAACCTTCTATTATTGTCCCAACAATGACTTGTAGTCAGTCTTTAGCCTTCTGGCATTTAGTGTGGCTGTCCTTTTGCAGTGTGTGAACCATGAATTCACCTATCACATCAATGCAATACTCACAGTTGCAAAGCACACGTGCTAAATGCTCACACAAAATGTTGGCAATGTCAGCAGAACACTTATAGTGATCTATGCGAATGTATCACAGCAATGAAAATACACATGGTACATGAGGATCGATGATCCGTCACTACACTGTTGTGATGTACCAGAACTTGCTTTTACAACATACCCTCTTTCACTTTATCAGCAGTGTGCTCCTCTTTAGGGTCACTGTGTGTGACATACGTCATATATCTACATCCTGCTTCGGTACTGTATTTCAGGGTACTTCTGAAACTGTCCGTATGGGGGTGGGGTCACGCATCAGTGTTGAGTTGGGTGTGGTCTTTGTGCATGTGCGTGCACGGGCCATATGGTGCGTCTGTGTGAAACGGCCCGCTCTCTGTGGTTACTTTATGTATGTCCTGTGTGTCTGTTGCCCAGCATGCATTTTCCTATGTGTGAATATCCAATGTTCCAAGCCCCTGTCCGAACCCAGCATAATGTCAGTTGTGTGGTTTTATGTCCGTAGCGAGATACCGCACTGTGTCCTGATTGGACCCGCGATAACCGCGGCTACGTGCTCTGCAGCCGTGCAGGTTCTGCTACCTGCATGTGCAACCGGGTGCTGTGTTGTACCGGTTCCAGAAGACTTGACGTCCTAATGGAACCGGTTCACTGTTCCCCACCGTGACCAATAGTGACGTCCGCGCCGCAGTACTTGATGTACAGCCCTAAGTCGTAACGCGGGGAGACGTTTATCTTTATTGTATTGGCTGAGGACAGGCACGCGGTGTTCGCTATGCTAATATGACACAGCCGTTTGCAGTGTAATGTAAAGTCTAATCAAAATGGCATTTAGAGCATTGTCAATAAACACTTCAGGGAAAAATGCTGTGTAGGAAGTGCTTTATACCAACATTGCCTACCAAGTGAAGATTCTTCAGGACAAGGCCACAGTATATCAACCGTGGACCACGTGTGTGTGTGTGTGTGTGTGTGTTTGTGTGTCTGTCATGTTTGTTGCATGCGTACGTTTGTGTGCGTTCATGTGTGTTGTGTCTTCCTAGTGTTGTGCTTGCTGCTGGAAGTGAAAGTAGTGATGTTTTGTACATCGTGTCCTCTGCTCAGTGGGTTTTCATATGAGGAAGCAGCTTTACCACTACAGCTGCATCATCAACCTGTGTACATTAACCTACAGGAACGTTAACAAAAGGTACTGCTGTTGGCAACACTCCAAATGAGTCAGTCAGTGTGTTTATTTCCTAGGGTTCTGATAAGGTGTTCTAAAGCGGAATCATAAACACTCCAGTTATAAAATGCCATTGTCTTTCTATTCCAAAATGTATTTATATTTAGAACACATTTGCTTGAAAATATATATTTGTACTTTTCACACACACACACACATAGAGAGGTTATTTTGGCAAATCGTCTTATTTATTTCTCATTTCTTTTTTCTGTTTCACTTCTTCTTTGGGTCAGTGAATCACAAGGCCTACAGTGGAGTTACAAGACCGCTCCACACTTTTCCATGCAGGCCAACCGGGCCACATCTAAAAAGACCCTCGAATCACACGTGGGTTTGTGCGCAAATACAGTGTGGTTTTCGCATTTCAGTGTGATGACTTACAACAACAGAGCATCCTTATCGGATATATGCATTTCTGGGTTGGATCCAAAATGGCCTTCTACCTTTCATCAATACTTTACTACAAAAAGAAGTGTACTGGAAGAAATGAAGTGCAATTTGGAACATTGTCCACGCTAACTAATTTGATAGTTCCGCGCTGTGCCTTTCAGTGTGTAAATGCTCTCAACTTGAGACGTTTATGACATGCTATTAATTCCCTATAGATTTTAAGAGGATTCCTATAAATAGACAGGTCAGTCTGGACATACGCTGATTTTCCTGCTCTGCTGTGTTGTCCTGTGATCGACAGCCTTACAAAAAACTCAGTCTTTATTTGGGGATGCCCCATCACAGGAGTACATGTGCAATTCTGCAGTTTGTGTTAGAGAAATATATAATGCGGATAAAAGTAAATCATTATGATTGCAATCCATGTTATTTTTGAAGCAATTAATACAATGGCCCCTGTTTTTGTTAGAGTTGGTGGATGGTCTTGGTGAAATGTATCCATTCTACGATTCACAGACAAAGCTGTTGATGCAAAGGTATCAAGGATGATGTTGAAATCAGGATTTTGGGTTTTGATGACGAACAATCGCTCAACTGAATATATAGTTATGTAGTCAATCCACAGACTCCGGTATAACTCATATTTTTCCCAAGGCTCTTGGACTATTTCAATACATGCGTCAGTTATTTTACCTCTGTTCTTCATGTTATGCCCCAGACAATTTCCATGTGTGTTTTTTGCAACGATCACACAGCCCACTGTTTGAGTACATCACCAAGGACAGTAATGTCAAGTCGATGTTCTAGGTCATCGAACGGGACATTGGAACTAGTCACTAGCAAACGCAGCCAGAACCAACAGATCTGGTCGGGGAGGAACTTTGCCTCTGTCGCTGCACTCCTCATAATCGTATCTGGCACACCAATGACCTGAAGACTGGTTGTGGGCTATTTCAATAGTTGGTTAGGATTTCACAGATGAGTGCCCACAGAAATGTTTTACACCGGGATTACAACGATAACAAGTAAAGGTCACATAATTATAATAATATTACATCCTTTACGTAAGAGAACAGTTGGATATTCGAGGTCAGTGTTAACGCGTGCTTTGGTCGAACGTAAATAGCTATAAAGGGAATGTCCCATTTGAGACACATGCTGAAAGTTGGCCTGACACACCGTTTTTTCTCTCAAAGGGGTTTATCGCGTTATCGCGGTAACCCACACACTTTTCAACACAGTTCCATTCTAAGTGTTTGATCTCCAGACATTGCCTTCACTGTTTTACTTCCCAATGTGTCCCTGAGTGTATCAATGAACTGTTTCTGAAGGGCGGCCATTAGAAATGAATAGATCCCTTTCTGTCATTCGGGAGTTGCCTAAACATCGGGTGTCCTGCCCTGGTGTAGCCCTGGCAATACAGACCCCTGATGTGTTGAGTGAGGATATCACTGACCTGGTGTGGATGGCCTGATGTGTTGAGTGAGGATATCACTGACCTGATGTGGATGGCTTGATGTGTTGAGTGAGGATATCACTGACCTGGTGTGGATGGCCTCCTGATGTGCTGAGTGAGGATATCACTGGCCCTGTGTGGATGGCCTCCTGATGTTTTGAGTGAGGATATCACTGACCTGGTGTGGATGGCCTCCTGATGTGTTGAGTGAGGATATCACTGACCTGGTGTGGATGGCCTCCTGATGTGCTGAGTGAGGATATCACTGGTCCTGTGTGGATGGCCTCCTGATGTGTTGAGTGAGGATATCACCGGCCCTGTGTGGATGGCCTGATGTGTTGAGTGAGGATATCACTGGCCCTGTGTGGATGGCCCCTGATGTGTTGAGTGAGGATATCACTGACCTGGTGTGGATGGCCTCCTGATGTGTTGAGTGAGGATATCACTGACCTGGTGTGGATGGCCTCCTGATGTGTTGAGTGAGGATATCACTGACCTGGTGTGGATGGCCTCCTGATGTGTTGAGTGAGGATATCACCGGCCCTGTGTGGATGGCCTGATGTGTTGAGTGAGGATATCACTGGCCCTGTGTGGATGGCCCCTGATGTGTTGAGTCAGGATAACACTAAAAAGAATAGGTTGATAAAAAGTGATTTTAAAAAATCAACACCGGCAACTGTAATAGAAATATTAATTGCAGCCATTTAAACTGGATCAACACTAGTAATCAGGGTATAGAAATCAAGACCTGCACTAAGCAGAAGACCGGATTAACTGATTTTAATGGAACCGTGCAACATCCCGATGTTTGAATAAAGTATTTTACACTGACTGTCTGCTTGGTACATCACGAGGATCCAGGACAATGGAAACAGAGCGGAGGGGAGAGACAAAATGTCCTGGCCAATGTGCAGTTGCACCCCGCCTTGGATAACGTCTGTCTGGCATCAGGGAGAGTAAACATGAAGGAACTGTGTGGTTCACACCAGATAACCAGCTGTTATGTAACGTCAGCATTAGAATGTGTTTTCCAGTATTCGACTGCTCGTTTGTTTATAACATGGCACGCCGGTTGGGGGGGGCATAACAGCAATAGAGCAACTGCAGTGTTGGGAAGGTATTCGTGTTCACCACATTCAAACGTCCTCGGCCAGAACATGACACACACTGACCCAAAGCCAGATAGACGGCCCTTACTGGCAACAGTGGCACATTAAAACAATGAAAGGTCATGCTGTCGTATCCCTTCACGCTGACCAAACCAACTGCCCAAAAACCTTGAAATGGGTGTCCAGGTGTTTTTTTTTTTTCCCAGTAGTGCCACCTAAAAAGCATACGGGTTGTTATTGTGTAAAACTGCATCCCGTGTACCACCCAAATCCTTCCCCTCTCCCCACCCAAATATATTAATGAGTCTTTATAGTCAGACCGGACCACACTGTCGTCTTCCTTTCAGATTCCCTCCTACACACACACACACACACGTACATACACACACACAAACACGCACACAGCCCCCTCCCTCGTGATACGTCCTTCCTAAAAGTCACACGCCCTTTCCATGGCACCCCAGGTTTTTCCGTAAATCCTGGACTCGGTCGACGTTGTCGTGAACAGATGTTTCTTCGGAAATGGCGCAAATAGCTCGACGAAGGCCTGGGACAGTGGCAGTGGCGACGCGCACGCTCCTCCGCTCGTGCTCCCGACTCAGCCGGTGTTCCAGCAGCAGATTGAAATCTAACAGCAGTGGCACGCAAGCCGGGCCAACCTGGGAACGGGTCCAGCTCGTGGCTGACGACAATAGGCGAGTCCCGATCGGTGCCCTTGTTGAGTTTGTAGTGTGCTACTTTGGAACATCGCCCCGGTTAACAAAAGGGGACCGGCTGCTGTTGGTGTCGTCTCGCGGTACCTACGGAGCAGATGAGGTCAAGCTAGTTGTTCCTTCTCATTCAACGGCATTTCATGTAGAGAATTTCTCTGCCAAGAAAATCACGACAAACACGGGCATGACCCTAAATGTCTAGTGTGAATAAGTACAGCGTGTCGTTGTCAGCTGACAGGGGAATTACCCTGAATAAAAAAATCAACATTATGCAATCAAAATCAAAACTGAAACAGAAATTAATTTAATTCCTGTAACAGAGTCACATGACTTCCAGTTCATAATCAAATCCAGGCATCGCATACAAAAGCATGGGTGTGTTCATCCAGAACGTACATACATGCATAAAGACATACAGCCTGAGTGACAGACAGTCATACAGACACTGCCTAGTTCAAGTGCTCCTTAAAAGTACTTCATGCTCGAGACATCTTGTCGTTGCAACGCCATCCACTACCTCTAGGGGAGCTTTCTTGTAGAGACCAGGATTTTGTAACACTACTCCCTCACAGAAGAGGTAAACACCTGCACCAAATGAAATCCGAGCTTATCACAATAACTGCTTGCGTTAGTTCTCCTTGTTTGACCTAATCTACTGTCAATCTAACAAAATTCACTTGCAGGCCTCAGACAGACTAGATAACCTGCTCCTGTCAAAATTACCAGACCACAGTTAATTAAAACAGTTTTTCACAATCGATTTGCTTTTGTAAATCAAAGGACATCTACTAGCTCTTCCTTTTTTTGTAGAACCATTATACATCTGGTCTTCAAACCACTGCAGTTATGTAGGTCAAAAACACCGCTATGTTCAGTTTTCCAATTTTTACCCTCTGTGGTAGGAAAGGGGAATGTGGAGTTTTGTATGTGCGGCTTATGGTTTTAGGGGAGTCTCAGGTTGATTCCCAAACGAAGTCTTATTCATTATACGGTGCATTTTATTTGATTAGTGCTCATCTGAAGGGAATAGTTTACGGTTTGGTATTAAAGGGGTGTTCAGAATGATCCCTTATTTGGTCTTCCTCTTACCTCCATCCTAGACTCACAGCCTGGGAACCATATCCAGGGTAGCTCCAGGGCGGTCTGTGCAGTGTCACTTGCCTCAGGGAGCAATGGTCCTTCACACAGGATAGACCAACATCCCAAATGGCCCCCTAATCCTTTGTGCCCTGGTTGAAATTAGTGCACTACAAAGGGAATAGGTTGTCAGTTTGTGCGTTGTTTCCTAGAACAGGGTGGGCATCATCTGTCCTGCCAAAAGCCCGGTTATACCTGGCACAGAACAGGAAGCTCTTTAGGAAATGGCGGTAAAAGCCAAACAAATTAAACGGTTTGGGGGATTACCATCAGCAGCCGTCATGAGGGCTGTAAAATAACCCATCTGTCCGGCCGGTTGTTATCTGTGTGCGAGTTGAAAAGCGCCTGGCTTGCCTTGTAAGTGGTTGGGGAGATTTAGTGGCAGGCGAACACTGCTTCGGCCATGCATTAGTGATCAACCTGAGGACAGAGCCTGTTTCCTAAATCCCGTCCTATTCTTTCATTTGTTTGCCCTTTACTACTATTCGTGGAGGAGTCATCTCTCCTTACCAGTTAGAACCCTTTTTTGCCACAAAGCCAGGTCTGAAAATGCCAATCCTGTTCTAGAAAACGCCAAGCTAACAAGGGCCCATCACAAATGACACTCTATTCCCTTCTTAGTTTACTACTTTTAATCTGGTCCCATAGAAATACTTTGTCACCTGGAACATTGAAAAATCATCGCTCCCTGAGGTAAATGCGACTGGATAAATCCCCAAGGAACTACCCTGGATGTGAAATACAAGCTCTGATCGTAGGATGGAAGTATGATAAAATGTAATAAATACACTGACTGGAACAACAGTCATTAATCATAAAAAGAACACTGATTGTGTCCTAAACCACACCTTCTATCTTATAAAGTGCACTACTTTTAATTTGAGCCCTATTGACCCAGGTGTACTACAAAAAACAAAGCTAACCAGACAAGCACAGTAGTTGGCTTTGCACCTAATTTAAAGGGGAACTCCTCTTTAAACTTTGTTTGGAACATTTAACCTCAACTTTTGTGGTAAAAAAAGACAAAGGAGGTCAGTTCGATAGAGAATAATAAAAACTACTGTATGTTAGAAATTTTAAACAGAAAAATCAACACAACCTTGGAAGTTCTTTCATTTATAGCAACCTATGTCACTGTGTTTTCCACATGGGTCACTTTCCCTTTACCAACGCCAGGTAGAATTGTTTTATCAAATTTACTATAGAGTGTTGACATTTCTCCAAGCACCACTACACCACAGGTTCAATGTCATGGGACTTTTTGAACGCAGAAGATCCTAAAATGTTGTTTGAGGATGAAGCATCTGATTTTTTGTTTAATTTCCTTTCAGGAAGCCTCCACCAGGTTATGCATGGAAATTTCAGGAGGAAGTAAAGAATTTCTCCGTTTATGGGTTCAAGGTAGTACACCATACCAAAATGTCTTTATAAAGGCACATTTTGTTTGTTGAAAATAATTTCCTAACATGGGGTCATTGTCAGTCAATTTAGAGTGCGCTTATTAAACGTATCAGCTTGACTTACCCTGTGTACATGGTGTAGAACAACTACGGTTATCTGGGCAGGACTCAAGCTGACTTCCTTCAGCATCGATTAAAATCTTCATCAAAGCACAGAACTTCTACAGTAATTAAGGAACAGCATTTTATCAAACACTTCCTGTTCTATGAATTCTGATATCCCTTGGTTTGCCATTGTTTAACAAGGGTCAAAGGTTGCACATTTGTACTTTTTTGGGAGCGGGTGGGCAAAAAACACAAAAACACTTCTTCAAAACAAAATGTTTCTCTACTGTGTTCAGATGCTCAGGAAACGGCATCGCCCTATGAGGTTAGGGTGAGGACATTTTGTCAGCTTTCTTGATTGGCCTCAGATAAGAGGAAGTTGTGGTTGTGAAGTGGTTACCTCGATGACATTCTCAAGCGTTCATTTCAGTCATGCAACTCAGGCTATCTTAGAACGCGTTCTATTCCCTTCATAGTGCACTCCTTTCGACCAGGGTCTATGTTGCACTCTGTGTGGAAGTGTGCCATTCGGGCCACTGACCCATTGGGTGGGTATGGGAAAACCAACTTGAGAAAACGCTCATGTCACATGACAAACTTCTGCATTTCGTGGAGGTATATAAGCAGAAGAGTTATTATTAAACTCACTGCAGTGTGTCACTGAAGAACTGATCTGTTGCCTGCTGTGAAGGAACTCAGCCAAAAGCCTTCGTCTCCTGTAATTGCTTTACTGTTTATTACTAATCGGCGCCTTTTTATGTTGTGTGTTTTGGCTTTTATCTTATTGTGTGTTGATATATCAATGCTTAATAAAAGTGTGTTGTGGTTAATCAATGTTTAATTCTATTGTAACATTCATCTGCTGTACCAGCGATAGCTCGTCGTTAAATTAATACACTTGACCTGAAGCTGAGTCTTGTCAAAATGGTCGATGTACTGTGGACCTGTTTTGTAATGTGAAGTGTTTGGTCTTGCTGTGTGACTAAGAGTTATGCCAAGAGGCTTTTTCTCCTGTTTGGAGAGAAAACAAGACCACTGAAGATATCAGGAGGGAAGCACACCTGGGTTTAAACACGACTTAAAATGTTTAGTCAAATGTTTGCTTTAACCTGCCTACGTTACAGATATCCAGGGTTCACTCTTTCGCAAACCATTTTTATTTGATATCCCGCTTCGTCAAACACGTGCAAAGTATTTAAAGTGATTTAAAAGACCCTTGCACCCGGGTCTGACAGGGAGGGGACAGTTTTAGGGAAGGTAGAAACCAATATGTGTCTCAGTCTTACATCTGAATGGAACGGAACAGAATGTTCCTTGACTGTGTAAGAAAAACGTCTTTAGCCTCTTGGTCAGCATCCCAAACCACATCCTATGCAAGTACCAATAACTGTTCAAAGTAGTGCACTATATGGGTAATACTGTAGAATGCCGGTTGGGACGCAACCACGGATTTGACAGCCACAGCTGAACCCAGAACGTTGTTGTCATCCTAACCAGCATGGAAATTCGCACACCAATTTGACATTCTCTAACTCATTCATAACACAACCCCGCCTGCACTACGACGAAAACACTATATAAACCCGAAACAAGCTGAATTCCCAATAAAAACAGACAGCCAACCTTAACGGACCTGATACTAGGAAGTGTGTTGTGCAACTGGTGTTTAATCACTGTTTTGGTGCCAAAGAGACCAACAGGCAAGAAGCATTCTGTTAACCTATAATTTCTGTTGGGCAGTAAAGAAATTGGCCAACGGATCAAGACACAGGAGTTCGCATTGTTGCTATTTTGGTGCTCTTTAAAAAGTGTCAGAACACAACATAATAGATGTTAGCACTGAGCTCTTCTATTTCTTATATATGGGTACTGTAAGTAAAGTTTAAATACATCTGACTAAGCTTCTGAGACTGCTAATAGTTTCTTATGGACCTACCTGCAAGGTGACATTAAAGCACATTTTTAACACCATTTTTTTTATTCGTTCTTACATTTCATTGATGAAAGCCTTGCATTATTTTCTAGAACCAAGACTGTTGAGTTGTTCTACCCAGAGACCTTCCAATCAAAATAAAATACTCTTTACTGTTTAGAGCCCATTGTGCAGCTCTAAGCATTCAGAATGTACCTAATTTCAACATGGCTATACGATAACAATTCCCACATGTCAAATAATGATCCGTAGGATGGCCTCACATCAGTTGTTAGAAACGTTAAGCTACACTCTGCAGGCTACCTGTAATGAACGCCATTTAAAGCCATTTTATATTAGCTATTTAAATGCACACTTCATTGAGGCCCTCATGCATTTCCTACGGTAATAATAATATTTTTTATATGGACAGTGTACTATACCGTGTCTACGCTCTCCAATAGCACATTTCTATAGAATGAACCCATTTTCTGTACATTCAAACAAACTGTGGCATTAAGCTACGTTCTGTGGAGTACCTGAAATGAGGGGATTTTTATTTGTTGAGGCATTGCTGTGACTACATGAAAACATCGAACGAGCATATCAGCCCATGTGTACCAAATAACACACCATGTTGCTAACCTCTGACTTAATTCTCTCCATGCCAGAGAGTAATGTAGCAGCAACTATGCCAAGATGTCATCAGCCACACCTTTACCTCTGCTTCACCTGGGCGTCGGTTGCTGGTAGCTGGAGTTGCCCTTTTAGTGGTGGTGGAGGTGGGTGTGTGTGTGTGTGCCGAAACCGCAGGCGAGGAATTCATTGGTCACTTGTTTTCCTCCTGTCTGGGTGGAAGTCGTTACATTATATAACTGTAATTGGCAGTGGCAACATAGAGTTGTAGTAGCACCTGCAAAATGGCAAACCAAACCACTGAGAAATACATAAGCACATACACAAACACCTCCAATACATGTACACACACTCCACTGATGCATGAACACTCTGTAACCTTCTGAGTGCTTGCGTGAGGTATGACATTACAACTAAAGATGTCAGTGGGAATTCAAAGGAATTATATTTGCCTCCATTCAATTGCCGATGGAACGAGGTCTGCTTTAGAAGACAAATTAAAGTGGGAGAAATATAAAATGTCCATGTCTCCCTAGATCACATACATCCTTGTATATACTGTACATTTCACTCTGCTATAAGATACACTTATTTACTCGACTATAATTTACTTGTAGTCATTTCCTGTAGTGTAACATGCTGCAATGTAGTCTACCCCACTGTGAGGGACCATGCACCTCTGCACGTGAATTCCCTCCAGTACATTACGCTCCGGTGTCCCTTCCTCTCCCCTTTAACTAAGCACTTGTTTTGTAAACGTCTGCCACAGGGTGTGGGAGTGAGGGGGGACGGGAGAGGGGAGCCCGAGTGATACGCGTTAACTAGTGACTGTGAATGGATGAGCAATTTGTCCCAGACACGCAGGCTGGGTCTGGACGTCTGGGTGAGGGTTAAAGCTTAATCCTGCGGTTAGGATTAAAGCAAGTTAACAGGGTCTTTACTCATGCTCCCCTCGGTTAACATGGACTCCCCGGGGACACGGTGGAGCGTCAGTGGCTGAAGCCGTCGCGTCGAACTAGCCCCGGTTAACACACACACACCGACCCGCGGGATCCGCCCACTCTCTAATATGCCAGTGTTTTTGTTTCAAGTGGTGAGTAGCTTGGTCTTCAGTCCTCGGCCTTCCCCAAACCGGGGGGGTTCATCACCGGTTACGGTTACCCGAACCAACGAGACAGGTTTACAGTCAATCCCTGGGCATCAGGGAACGACCTAAGTGATGACACACACACACACACACACACACTGATAAAGACCCATCGAGTGCCTGGCGTCAGCGTGTCAGGTGATAGCATCGTTTTGGAACACGCAGCACTGACCTCGGACCCCGTCATTGACCTCTAACCCTAACCCCCCTACGACCCCCACCCCACCGCTACGGTCCTGACCGTCTCAGTATGACGCCCTTAATCCAGTAAGGGGGATTATGCTCAGATGTTCTCTCTGTACCTGTTCAAACCTCCATGGGTCCTGGCCTGGAACACACAGTCTCAGCGCAGACCGGAAACATTGTTTTGGATTTTTTTGCCCATGGATGAAACCTCTGTAGGGGTCTGACCAGGATAAATAGGCTATTATAGCAAAACACTCTTACTAAGATATTTTCCCGGCTTTCCTAACTGTCTTCCAAACTGACATGAAAATTACTGCATTGCATCAATACATGGTAATGACCAATACCTGTTGGATTCATTTACTCATGATGTATTTTTACTGTGGCTTGGGCATATCTGACTGTACTGTATGGGACTTTCATACAGACATTACGGGCATTTCTACATCACCTTGTGTGTTTTAGGGTTGATACAGCATTCATGTACCAAATGTCAGTTCCCTATTTTGTGCACTACCTTTGAGCATAGCACTATGATTCCTTGTTATAGGCAGTGCACTATGTAGGGAATAGGGTCCCACTGGGTAGAGCCTGTGTAGGACCCCCTATAAAAGACCTAACCCTTTAACAGGAAGTGGCAGGGCTGAGAGCCACAGTTTCCTGTTAAAAAGAACACCAGCAGAGATCTTCTGGCACTTTGCTTTGTGAAATCCCTAACGTTCATTTCTGTTTAGATCTCATGTCAGTTACAGTATTAGCACAACCTCCATGAAGGTGTTATTTAATTGTAGCTTATACATTTTAACACTGGGACCAATGTTTTAATTGGCTGTGAAAGTTGTTGTAGTACTGCTATTCTACCACTAGTAGTGCTCTGTCCACTTTCTTCAGCCCACGGGGGTGATACAGGTGTGCCCTCCCTTTCGGTTTAGCCAAATCCTAGGCACTCTCTGTTGGCAGTAGAGCAGAGCATGGGCTCTGAGGATGTTTATACGCCTACAACTTTCCAGCAAAACATCCACCTGCAGAGTATCCCTCACACATTCTGATCTGTGATTTTGTGTCACTTGATGGATATTTGTTAAAGTATATTATCTCCATGGTTGTAGGATAATTTATGTATTAAACCAGGGTAGATGGATTCTTAACTGCAGAGGTAATTCATGTGTTACTCCACAGTACATAGATGTATAAGTTGAAAGGTAATACAATACTTCACATGTCTTTGTGTCATGTGATAACCTACATTGGAAACGTTTTGAAGGAAGGCATAAAATAACATGTCTGAATCCTTGTTTCGATGAGTCATGAAGTCATGGCATCTCAACGAGAACTCCAAAGTTGTTTTGATTCCAGTTAATTATAAGGCTACTTGTGTAAAAAAACACCCACAATTATCGTGTTGTTTTGCAATTTCCCTTAAAGGGGCATTTCACCCCAGGGATCCTTAGTTGGTTAGTACCAAGTCTGAGAGTTTTCTAGGCCATTGAGATTTGTTTCACACTAAATTGGAGTGAAGGAGTACAGGTATAGGTTTTTACTCCACACCATGCACTATTTTACTTCAGAACCTGTATTGAAGGGGAAGCCAGATATGAAAAATGAATTCAGCAATGTTCTTTTATTTTGCAAAGACTCCATGTTTCAACAATCACTCTACAAGTAACTATATGTGTAGTCGGAGTTCTCCTGGTCACAGTTGTAATTATTGTAACACCCCTGGCTTGGATGTTAAATCAGGAGTCAGAGTCAGATGTAAAAAACACTGGTAGAATGTATTAACCCTAACAAACCCAAACACACCCGCTTAAATAGCCCCACTTAACTGTAAGGCCCTGCCCCCTGATGGAACATAACTGAACAACTAGAACTTTAAATAAACACAGGGTTGCCACACAGCTACCCCTTTACAAGCCCTCGACCCCGAGGGCACAAACAAAGTCACTCAGGCAACCTGGAGGTCTCCTCTCTCTCCGAGGCCTCACCCTGTTCTCCCCCCGAGTGTCTCTTCCCCTCCAGAATCAGCTGGTAGTTCAGTCCCTGCCTCCCAGGAGACCTCCTCTGAGGGACGCGCCCCCTGGCTGTCCCCACTGTCTCTTTGTCCCCCCCCATTGTCTGTCTGCCCCTATAATGGGCAAGTCTGTCTTTGTGCACCACCGCCTTGCGGCCCCTGGGTGGCGTTTGGATCCGGTACACCACTTCTCCGACGCGCTCTAAGATCCGACAGGGACCAAGCCAGGTGCTGTTCAGATTCAGGCATCACCCCTTCGTCCTTGCCGGGTTGTGCAGCCAAACCAACTCGCCCACCTCAAAGTGCCACCCTCTCGCATGCACATCATGTTGTCGCTTCTCTCTCGCACCCGCATTCAGTAGCTGCTCTCTGGCGAAGGCATGGGCAGACTTGAGCCGGTCCTGTAGCTTCCGGGCATAGTCTAGGCCGGCCAGCACTGGTTTTCCTTCTGGTGGGTGACCGAAAACCATTTCAGCTGGGGTGCGGAGTTCCCTTCCCAGCATGAGAAGAGCCGGTGAGCAGTCAGTGGAGTCCTGGACAGCTGACCAACATGCCATGAGGACCAGTGGAAGGTGAGTGTCGTTTTGGTGTTTTTCCGTCACCATGGCCAGCTGCTGAGCTAAGGTACGGTTGAATCTCTCCATCAGACCGTCACTCTGAAGATGAAGAGGGGTGGTGAAAGTCTTCTCCACACCTAGTCGCTGGCACCCTGGACTCAAACTTCTCCCCTGACCGCTGTGGATCGCCTCAGGCACCCCAAACCGGCTGATAAAACCCCTCAGCAGCGTGTCAACGATCGTCTCAGCCTCTTGGTCAGGAAGGGCGTATGCTTTAGGCCATTTTGTAAAATAGTCAATTGCTGTAAACACCCACCTATTTCCCTTGTCTGAAACTGGGAAGGGGCCCACTACATCCACCCCCACCCTTTCCAAAGGTGACCCCACCGGGAACTGTTGCACTTGGGCATGAGACTGCCCTGGTGGACCCTTCTTATCTGCACAGCTGTCAAACTGCCTGCAATAGTCCTCTACGTCACATCTGTGTCGCCCCCAGTAAAACCCTTTTCTAAGTCGTCTAAGCATCTTGGTCGCCCCAAAGTGCACAGAGCCTAGCCCCCTGTGTAACTGGACTAACACCATCTGCTGCAAAGCTTTAAGAACTACTACCTGCCAGATGACTTCTCCTGTTGCCGGAGTCTTCCATCCCCTTTGCAGGACCCCTCCACCAGCCTCAAAGAGTTAAAACCAGCTCATAGTTTCTTTGTTGTTGGTGAGAGAGGTGCCAGCTCCTCTCTCGACAGTCGTTGTCCCTCGCAGACCTACTGTACAGATTCCTGCTCCCTGTCCTCCTCCTGTTTCTCCCTCCACACACTGATGTCGACCAGGTCCATCTGCACACCGGGGAACCCAGCTGGCTCACCGTAACCCCCGCACCCAGGGGCAGCGAGGATGGGGGCCTACACCAGAGCACGTTTCAGGACGTCAATTGCTTGTTGGCATTCCTCGGTCCAACCAAACTCTCTGTCCTTGTCCAGCAGGCCTGTGATTGGTGAAGCACTGTTTGAAAACTCCCTAACGAGCCTTTCGGTAGTAGGAGGCCAGTCCCGGGAAGCTCTTGACCTGCTGCTTTGTCATTGGGACAGGCCAATCTCTGCAATGCCCCAGGAACGTGACCTCTCTCCGCATGAAGTGGCATTTCACCGGGTGCAGCTTCCGCCCCCACCACCCTGTCCAGCTCTCTCCTCAGTGCTCCCAGTGCCCCTTCAAAGGAGATCCCATGGGCGAGGATGTCATCTAGATACACCAGACACTGTAGGCTGGGGACTTCCAACAGCACACGGTGCATGAGGCATTCAAATGAGGCCGGTGTGTTGCAGAGTCCAAGACACAACACCAAGAACTGCCAGTGGCCACGGTGAGTCGAAAACACAGTTTTGGCCAGTGCTTCCGGAGTGAGAGGTACCTGCCAGTAGCCGCTGTGCAGATCGAGGGAGGAAAACCAGGTGGACCCCCTCGCCAGGTCAAGGCACTCATCCACACGGGGAACTGGGCAAGAGCCCTTCCTCGTCACTGCGTTCAACCCCCTGTAGTCAACACAGAATCTTAGTTTCCCCCCTTTCTTCAGTACCATGACCATGGGCTTTTAGACGGTTCAACGAAATCGGCCTGCTCCATCTCCTCCACAGCCCTGTCCGCTGTTTCCTGTCTTGCCAGTGCTATGCGATGGTGACAAATCTTCACTGGTTGAGCGTTGCCGGTGTCGTTCTCATGTTGCACCAGATGAGTACAGCCCACATCCTGTTCACTCCACGCGAAACTGTCCCTAAACTCGGTTAAGAGTTGTCTCAGCTGCTCGCGTTGTTCTGGGTTGAGGTCCTCGCTGTTCCTCGAAACAGACCTCCTACACCGCTGGTTGGCTTAAATATAATTATTAGTCAGTCAATCTTGGTATTTAGTACTACCTAGCTAAAACTTTAAACAATACATTTTTATGACCTGTTTTATAAACAGTAACATCATTGCGTTTGTTTTTCCTGCCTGTTGGCCCCTGTCCCCACAGTGTCACTGGACCTCCCTGTCTCAGCCCCAAGGTCTTATGCTGATATATTATTGTACTGGGGAGTAGGGTCTACATTTTCCCTGTCTTCTGTTATTTCAAATTTGGAGGACATGAGGTCTTGACTCACACCTGTGGAGTACCAGGCTTGACTCATTGCTGTCCTAGTCCAAAGTCCTCCTGGTTATGTTGCAGATCAAGATGATACCTGACGATTTCAGGTGCCACTTTGCTGACCCCCCCCCCCCCCGTCTGTCCCTGTCCTTGTCCATCTGGTCATGCCACCGATCTGGACTAGGTTTAAATAGACTTGGTACAATAGGAATGACTTAATGACTGAGCTCTCTGCATAGTCCTTGGGACAGACAAAAAGGGAAGATTATTCTTGGGGTTTTGGACACATTCCAGAGAGGTTTTTGAGAGGTTTTCATGACTGTTTGTTTTTTCCTTTTTCAATTGTTTTATTTTGTCATAGTTCTATAGTCATTTCAATTAATGTGCAGTCATTATTGTTTACAGATGTGTCTCATCATCTCCCTCTATATTAGTTCAGTGTTTGTTTCCCCCGTTGTGAGGTATTGCCGTTTGCTTTTAAAACCCTACAAAGCCTGTGAGTACTTATTTATAAATGACCTGTGTTTAGACCTTTTTTGCCTGCCTTGTCGATCCTCTGCGTAATTGCATTGTTTACTTTTACCTGCCTGATCTTGTTACTATTTCGTTCAAAAGCCTTAGCCCACTTTTTTGGGATTGCTGTTTTTACGTTTTTTCTTTGCCTTGGTTTCCAAATAAATCCACATTCGCTGTGCAACTGAGACCTGATAATTTCAGGAGACAAGAATTACACTTTCGTCACTGGTGCCCATTTTAAACTTATTTAAATTTGCGCTGCTCGCTAAAACTCAATTGAAGACTTTGCATTCTAAAATTTCGAATTTCTTTCATATAACAGACTAAAGTAAATGACTGTTTTGCTTGTTTATGTTGTATTCAGTTGGATCTGATATTAGCTGCATTTTAATGTGCAGTCAGTAATGTTTTACAAAAGATTCATCATATTAGGTCTTTCTTACATCAGGTACTGTATAAATTACCCATCACTAACGGGAATAACGTCTGGGTTTATGTTAGTGTTTCAAATGTCTTCCTGGCACTATTTAAGTAGGTATGTATGAGTAATGTTTACAGATTTGTGTCCTCAAAGAGGCTCTGGTTTCCTTTGGATTATCCTGTCAATGTACTCCAAATAGTGACCAAGACATGTCAACAACATTCATACCATCTAATCCCAAAGAAGGACACTTCTCAACCTCTCTCTCCTTTCTCCCTGAGATCAATTTTAAGGGCTCTAATGCCATGGGAAATCTGTATTTCAAGTGTCAAGTGAACTGCAAATAAAGAATGAAAATAAATAACAGAGAAACTCTGACTTTTGAAGTAGACATTAGAGACAAGTTGAAAAAGCAAGGCATTTTAAATGTTGTGAAATAACATATGCGGCATAGTAAAATATGCAAAATGTTTCAAGTGAAATTAAAGATATGAATATGGGGTAGTTCATAAAGTTGTTTGTGATTGACTGGTTGCTCTTTCCTCTCTTTCTCTATGTCTCTTACTCTTTCTCAAATAATTTCAATTTGGAGGGGCTTTATTACTGTAGGAAACATGTTGCATTGTCGAAGCAAATATAAAACTTGTGTCTAAAAACTAAGATACAAAGCATCACAACAGAGAAGAGTAAGGAAGAGCGTAAGGAAGTTAGGCCCTCCCTTACTAAATATGAAAACAACAAATGCTCCTGTTTGGACCCCAGGAAGAGTATCTGCTGTCTAGAGTCTATGTAAAGATCCTCATACATACTAATTTCTTAGTCTACATATGAGTTTATCCTCTTAATATACAGTTGTGATCAAAAGTTTGCATTCCTTTAGAGAATTGGTAATATACTGCTCTGGAATTTAAGAGACCACTGCAAAATGTTGCTGTCCAGCTGGTCCAATTGCAAGAGGATGGTGATGACTACAGCAGTGGTTTTTATACTTTTCCTTCCATCAAAATTTGGTTCAGGCAATCACCTAATCAGTACCTCGTTAAATAAAATGAGGTGTGTCTGTGTTGGAATTTAACAGATACTGAAATGGAATGGCTGCCATAGATGTAGAGATGCTGATTTAAGAAATATTAGGAGTGATCCCTTAATTTTTGCCAGACCGCGTGGAGCCGGCTAACAAGAAGGAATTTCTCTTACTGAATAATTGACTGACTGAGCACCACTTGTTTTACACAACGTAGTGCTCAGCAAAGCAGACCTGGAAACTGTAGGTCCCGTGTTAAGATCTCGTAGGCAAACCGAAGTACGCATTATGAATTATTCCGTATAGAAGAAAACGTTACTAGTTAAAACCGTCAGTATTGACATAGTAAGTCTGAAATGAAACCGTTTTTGGTTATATCGCGACGAAGGTGGGGATAACAGAATGGCACAATCATAAAACAATACATGGCAACAAAGGAAAAACGTTTGTTCGAAAGTGTGCATACCCTTAGTTCTTAATACTCCTCATTGCCCCCTTTAGTATCGATGAGAATGTGCAGTCTTTTGTAATAGTTGTCTATGAGGCCCTGAATTCTTGCAGGTGGTATAGCTGGCCATTCGTCTTGGCGAAATGCCCTCAGGTCGTGCAGTCATTGGTTGTCTTGCATGAACTGCATGTTTAAGATCTCCCCAGAGTGGCTCGATGATAATAAGGTCAGGAAACGGGGGTGACCACTTCAGAACCTTCACATTGTTCTGCTGTAACCACTGGAGGGTCATTGTCATGCTCTTAAGTCCAAGAGCATCCCATGTGCAGCTTTCGTGCCGAAGAATGCATTCATCATTCCAGAAACATTTACAAGATTTCCAGTGCCTTTAGAGCTCACCCCCGAAACATCAGTGAGCCACTACCACGCTTTAGAGTGGGGATTGTGTTCTGTTCACTATAGACCTTGTTGACCCCTCTCCAAACATAGCGCTTTTGGTTGTGACCATAAAGCTCTATTTTGGTCATGTCACTCCATATTACAGTGTGCCAAAAGTTGTGAGGTGTGTTGAGGTGTTGTTGGGCAAATTGTAACCTTTTTTTTTGTGACATTGGTGCAGTAAAGGCTTCTTTTTGGCAATTTGACCACGCAGCTATTTTTGTTCAAGCATTGTAGCATTGTACTCTTTGAAACAACCACACTGTATTTCTCCTGAGGTTACATGGCAGTTTTGCCTGAAATCTTTCTTGGTCTACCAGACCTTGGCTTGGTCTCAAAAGATTCCAGACTTTTCCACTTCTTAATAAGTGATTGAACAGTACTGAATGGCATTTGCAAGGCTTTGGATATCTTTTTTATATCATTTTCCATCTTATAGTTCCATTACCTTGTTATGCAGGTCTTTTGACAGTTCTTGTCTGCTCCACATGGCTCAGTATCTAGCCTGCTCAGTGCATTCACGTGAGAGCTAACAAACACATTGACTATTTATAAACAGACACTAATAGCAATTTGAAATGCCACAGGTGTGGGAAATTCCCCTTTAATTGCCATTTTCACCTGAGTGTGTCACCTTGTGTGTCTTTAACAAGGGCAGCCATTCAAGGTTATGTAAACTTTTGATCAGGGCCATTTGGGAGATTTCTCTTGCCATTATGATTTGAAAAACAGCCAAACAACTATGTGATCATAAATGGTTTTATATTTTTTGCATGATCATGGCATGTTTTAATCATTGCCAATATTTCACAATTTCTGCCAGGGAATGCAAACTTATAAGCACAACTGTATATAAACAGTACCAACAAAAGGTCTGCACACACTTTTGATTGATTCTGAACATGTACAAAGAAACATGTGCTATAGGGATAGAAAAAAGAGAGAGTTGCTGAACCTGAACATATCTAACTAGCTACCTGCGGCAGTGTGATTAGTGGATCCAGATTAATTGCATTTTATTATGGTGAAGCCTAGACTAGCATTCAATGGAACAGAATGTATCATTGCTGTAATATGCATTCTATGCCATGTGAAGTGTACGTTCTTAAAAAAAAAAAGACACACAATGGAGTGCCAGTTGGTCAGTGATTAGACTGCAAAACAGGGTGTTAACTAAGCTGCCAGATTTGTCTGTGGCTTGAGTTGACCTTATTTAATGCAGTAGATGGAAAAACCAGTACGTTAACTGTGTTGGTCTCTCTGTACTCCAACTAAAATGTTTAGTCTAGCTTATTAAATAAACACATATTGCCTTGTTTCTTAGGATCCACAAAGCCTGTGGAAATGCTTTTGATGCTGTATACAAGCTACCATGTCTGTTAGCCAATGTGTCATTATGCACCAGGGTCGGAGTTCATTGGAATTCAAGGAGTTTGGTTTAGCGGAAATCCAGTAGAACGATGTTTTTTGGGTTAGCCACTGACACTAGGACATGATTACTATAGTTTACTGCAAAGAGTTTTCAGAGTCTTTCAGTGTCTAGCCTAAAAAAATATAATTTTACCGGGTTTCCATGAAGCCAATGTAATGACAGTCAGCCCCAACAAAACAAGAATATCCTGATTAACATGGACTAGTCTGTGTTTCATTAAATGTCAACAAAAACAGTTTAAACAGTGTGAAACATTATCCAGGTATTCTGCCCGGTGTTAGGAGAGGGAATTGGGCTTCCATGGAAACTATTGTCCAAAGAAGCAACAGGCACGAATGAGGGGAGGGGGAATAGCTACAGATCAATTACAGGAGTGAACTTATTAACAAAGCTTGAAACCTCTGTAGTGTTGAGTCTTACATTTATAAAACCACATTAGTTAATCTCATTTTTGACTTCCCATTCCGTTTATATTTCATAATGTAGTATTGTTACACATACAGTGTTTGTGATAAAAACAAGCTTTGGACTTCGAATCCTATGTGTATTTTATTGTATTCTGAAATGGCAGAACTATTAGGAAAATAATTTGGATGTACAGTGCCATAAGTAATGTTCAGATAATGGCACTTAAACCAACCCAATGGGTGACTACAAGTCCAAGTATGTGCATGGTTGCTAATTAACAATCTGGTTTAAACCGGCTCGCCTAACCAACCAGTTAGCCAGGTCTCATGACTGCAGACCTGAGCTCACGCTCTGTCTGAGAGACAGCAGGCGTTCTGTTCCCCTGATGTACCACGGTCACCGCTTACACATTTACATGCGAGTCACTCAGACGAAGCCCTCGGCTGAACCAACTTACAATTGTGTCTGCGAACACTTTCAGGCAGGAATTGAGCCAACAGAACCCGTCCTTGAACACAGGAGCCACTGAAATAATCCAAAGTGTGAGGAGTACGTTCAGCCTGCACGCAGTCAGATCTTTGTTAATCATTCGTGAGAGAAAGCCTTTGTCTGTTGTGACTGCGACTTTTCTAACGGTTATTGCTGACAACTAGTGAGTTAGTCTGTCACTATCAATATTGCATACAACACCAGGCCCATCCATGAAGTATGATGTGTTTCTCATTGTGCTTCCAGTAGTGCACTGTCATGGAAAACATATCCTATGAATGAAGGTGAGCAGTGACATAGACGACCTTGCGGCTCAGGAAGAATGCTGCTCTGTCTGTCTTTGTTTGTATGTATGTGTGTGAGTTTAACTCATCCCACACCCGGAGAAATGTCCAATGGAATGCAGAGAGAGTGCGAAAGACAAAGGCGGGGGCTGGTAAATGAGGGAGAGAAACAGACAGACAGTGGGAATTTTGGGGTTTGCAGTAGAAAGAGGAGCCGACAAGGATATCAGGAAGTGTTTTGTTAACCTCACCTCTGTAAGTTTGAACAAAACAAAGTATCTAAAGTTCCTGTACTGAATGAATATAAATATGTACAGAATGAAAAATAAGTAAGTCACATTTTTCCTTGTGTTTTGTGTCTTACCATTGTTCATTTTTTGTGTCTTTATGTCTTCTATATGTTAGATTTTTCATGTTGACCCCAGGAACTGCTCTGCCGCATGTGCAATAGCTAATGGGAATCCAATCAAACTAAACCAAACCCCTGTATGTGTAAAAACATACCCCTTCATCATTCGCTTCGTAGTAGCAGCCATGAATGACATAAACCATATTTAGTGTATTAATGATTACCCAGCTAGTTCAGAAATCAATAACAAATACCAGGTGGAATCACAGTGATATCACTTACTTATTACTGACAATAATTATGAAAAGGGAAGTCTAACCTAATAACTAATGCATAGTGTAGTACAATATTAACTATGACCACACCCTGCAGGGTATGTTTATCTACAATAGAAATATCCCTAATTTCTGCTCAATTTCTCTTACCAATTTATTTCTCAACTAGGTCTGCCACTGTAGTAAGTGTGCAAACAAATTCCCATTGCTCGTGTGATCATCTCTAAGGGGCTCGTTTCCTTGTTTTACCATACCCCTACTATGACAAACTACGTGTGCTGCCATGTTACAGAGTCACAATATTATGGTCACAATTTGGTAATTAAAAAAATTAATAAATTTGAAGTTTGCAATGTGATTCGTGACACGATGTGAGTTAAGGTCCAAGTCAATTCATCAGTTCCAAAGACATTCCGTCTCAATGTGCACTTTATATGAAAAGGCTGTGGCTCGCTTAGTGTTTTCCCTTTGCGCAGGCATTTGTTCAGGGAGCTGGCCAGTGACCGTACTTTCACCTAGCAGCTGGTGCAGGAGTGTACAGCCAAAAATAACGGATGTCCTTTTTTTTGCTTTTTTTGTTGCTTTCTTTCCATGTGGATGACCTGCTCTGCGTCTAGGTAGCAGCTTCTAACACCAGTGTCCATCCATTGATCCCTGCACTTCCAATTCACTCCGAGACTGGGATTCCATGTTCTCCCTCTCAGAGACACTGCACCATTGACTCAGCTAGGGTGAATCCAAAATTGCACACTAATTCATTTAGTACACTATCTTTGACCAGAATGAAGTACACAGTGTAAGGAGGAGAATGTAAGCTAGTATGACCTTCTGAGGCTCTGACCTAGGGTAGAAACAACTGTCTGTCTGTGTTTTCCAGACGCTCAACTCCGACTGCCTTTTAGTCTCAGAAACTCGATTCCAATTGGCTGTTAGTCCCAGACAACTCAGTTTTGGCCACACCCACATAGCACCCGTCATATGTTGTTTTTGTCTACTTGATGAGTTCAGCAAGAAACGATTGTTTGGTCTTGGGAATAATGGTGGAGCGACTAACCACAACCCCCACATGCAGTACGCATACTGAATGCTTAGTCATTGTTTCGAAATCTCCTAAGAAAACATTCCCTTTTTCATCAGTTGCTTTTCCTCCATTGTAATCTCTCTTGTTGTTCAACAACAGGCGTACGCTGCATCCTGTTTGAAAGTGATGGCTATTTGGCTGCCTATTGTTTATTTCTGTTTGCTTGTTTTTACACAATATATTACACATTGTTTCATCAGTGCTAACTTTAGAGAAATCGATTGAATGTGTTATACAAGACAAGGCAAGGGCATCATATTACAGCTTCTAACCTATTCTTGTTATTAACAATTAAATGACTGATGAATACCTTAGCATTTCTAAATAGTGTTGATAGAAGGAAACTGCTAACCCCAACAACAATGTTTAGTGCAGAGAAAAAACCAAAGACCCAAGATAACTTCATTTTGCAGCATGAATGTTGTTTTAATGTTGTTTTGTTGATTACGTGGATGTTGCTGCCTGGGTAGTTGGAAAATATATATATTTATATAATTAACCATAACAAAACAAATTGGTGCTAAAAGGTTCCAGGTGTCCTTTCTTCATCTTACATCTTGAGTCGTGTCCAAAATAACCCCATATTTCAGTACACTTGGGAACATTTGACCGTTTGACTTTGATATTATAGTGAATAGAGTACTATTTGGGATGCAGATCTCACTGAAGGCCAAGACAACATGTCATACCTTGGAGAGTCATACCGGCTAACTAGTAAAGTCCGCAGCCAATTCATATGAACCGACATGCTTGAGTTTATGTTATGAAAATAGGTCACAAGTCTCACAAGTGTTGTTAAAATGGGGTTGCCTTTTAGTGTGGCAAAGGTTAGACAATCTTACACAAATGAGGTCTGGGTAAATTCAAACTAAAATAGTACTGCAATATTTTCTGTGAATACTCAATAATTTCCTATTAAACCAAGAGGAAAAGCTAATTAAGTTACAACTGGTTAGTTAGTGGCAAAACAGACAGTGTTGAATTTAATGGGTAATTGGATTTAGTGTGCTTTCTTTTTAAAGTGCTGCTTTTATCTTATATTTCTTCTTTTTTTATGGAGGGGGAGCAGTTGGATTACAGTCAGACAGCGTTTTTGTTTTAAAAAATGATAACTTATTTTACAATGATGCGTGATTAAACAAAAGAGACTAAGGAAACAACGAAAACAACCCAATTTAACTGTGTTTAGATTTGCACTAGATCCCTGGGGTTCTGGTCACAAGTAGGTTACTATAAATGGAATATGTTGCAACTATGGAGACCTTATTCTGGACATAAACAGTTAGAGATGGAATATTGAAACCATATGGTAGCGAAGCACTGTGGAAAATTTCCTCTGGCAAGCTGAGGAAGTAAGTGGCAACCATAGTAATCCCTGCTCTGTTTTGGTTCAGGGCACTAATTTGACCTTAACTGCTGTGCTGCAATTTTTCTAACCTTGTTTTTGAATGGAAAAATACCCACTCCTTCGGCAGGGGGGTGGGTGTGGCCGGGTGGGCAAACGTTCCAAATGGGTGTCACCCAGGAACAGGATATACAGTTTATGGTGTTTATGAGCAGGGACTGTTCCCACCTGTAATTCGCGAAACGGCTGCGATGTTGGTTTACCTTTAAGCCACCATTAAAGATGTGTAATGAATGAACTAGCGATTAGGTATTTTTGGTTTGTTTTGACATCTGTCAGATGTGCAGGATTGGACCAGATGGTTTACCTAGCTACATCAGACTTTCGTGCCATGTGTGGGCGCACCGTCCTAAATGGAACCCTAATTCCTTAATATAGTGTGCTGCTTCTGACTGCTTCTGACCAAAGTATTGCAACCTATGGAGTGCAGTTCGTACCACAACTCTGGGTCCAGCGCCAAAGCATTTGAGTCTAAGTGTAGGTCATCCTGTTAATTCAAGATCTGTAGGTTAAACGGAAACTTCCACGTTGTTATTCTCTGGGCCAGACAGTATCTTTGTCCTTGGCAGGAATAGGAACTGACAGACAGACAGTAGAGACACAAAGACATTTGTTAGTGTGTTTTTTTATAGCACAAGGCCACAATCTCCAAACCCAACCATTTAAATGGCGTAAATGGCTAATCAGTAGTTCTTAAAATGTTTGCCATTCATTTAATCAGTGTTTTTTTCCCCCCATTGGAAGCCATTGGGTGACCAGCTTCCCCATCCGCCCTCCTGCATCAATCTAGGTAGTTTGTAAACACACGCGTAGTATTTATTTTCAGAGATTTGATTTGGACCTAAATGTCCAGACATGTGGTATCACTTTAACTGGCTGGAAGCTAGGAGACTTAGGCTGCGGCCAGATTGGCGGGTTGCCAACGGAAACCAAATTAGAACAGATTCATTTTTACTGTTGTCATGTGTTCGTTTAAATTGTGGAGTGCGCTCTGTGACTAACAAATGTATCGACCTGTTAGACGTTTAACCCCGCAAAACTTTGTATCCCTGAAAATTGATGGAAATTATCAGGAAAAAGATGTAGACATCTCTGTTGTCTCTCAGTTTGTTGAGAAAGTAAAATAAATCACAGATACAAGTAAAATCTGAATGCTAGTCTATATTTCTGATGGGTGATGATCCGGTCAGAACCGCATCTGACAGTCTTCTATAAATACCAATGACACATTGACCTAACACTTTGGAAAATGTAATCATGGCTGGGTTCCTGATGATGTTTCTGAGTGACTCTGAGTGGAGTTCTTTAGAACATTGATGTTTGGGCCAGTCCAGAATGATCCCAGAACATCCCAAATCCTTATCTAATATCAAAGCTGTTTTTTAGTTATGTTATAGTTGATGTGTTAATATCACAAGGGTGCATGAAATTATTATGACCAATATAGTTTGTTTCGTTCTGTTGATCAGAAATCCATTGAGAAACAGTAAAGGAAATTGTATATGTAATAATGACGGATCCTTTAAATTTGCAACAGCTATTTCATACGTTCACAAAATTCACATGGTTAGTCTGACCCCACTTTACTGCTAACTTTATGAAAAAAAACACCTGCCCATTAAGAGGCAAGTCCAAAATCATCCAGGGAGTATTAGTTCATTGTTGCTGTTCAAGAAAACGTATATTGTAGTCCAAATAATTCAGAAATAACATTCAAAATTACAGTGTTTTCATTATGGATTGGATTTGTAATTTTACATGGTCCCCCACTTGCAATTACACTACATTGTTTTGTAACAAAAAATATATAACTGAAATTAGGCTGCTCAAATCTCTTTCCAAGGTAGGCTGGATACAGTAGTGGTGTGTGTGTGTGTGTGTGTGTGTGTGTGTGTGTGTGTGTGTGTGCATACAGTATTTGTGTCTGTATTAGAGTGTGTGTGTGTGGGCATGCATGTGTATGAGTAAGAGGATATGTGTGAAAGAGGGAGGGAGAGACAGAGGGCGTGGGAGGAAGGCCTGTACAGAATAGAGAAATTAACAACAAAGATGGTTCAATGTTTGATCCACTTCTTGAGCAGGTTGAATGAGCTCTTCTTTCTTTACTGTAGATCCAAATAGTCACCACATTATATTCTCATGTTAGTAAGAGCAAGTAGGCCTACTTAAACACTGGAAGAATGTATAGCTTCTATATGTTAATGACTTTTGTTTTAATTGTGATGGAAATGCTAATAAAAACATTCTGAGAATGTTCTTCAAACCTGCATTAGAATCAAAGCGTATCAGCCATGATACTTAATAAAAGTATATTTTGCAGGGCCTCATCTCGAACATTGTGATTAATCGCAGTAAACAACAAAATATGACTATCATTATAAAAATATGATCCTTTGACATCCCAACTTTAAATATATCAGCGTCATTTTAACAGAAGCACCCAGTCTCAGGTATCTAATTTTCCTTTTCCATAGAAGGGGTGAATCAGTATAAATGGATGCTGGGGGACTGGAGAAAATGATCTAATCAGTGAGTTGTAAAATAGAATCTGTGAATGGGCTGACTGGAATCAAGTGGTGCCAGAGCCAATCAAAAACCTAGTTGATGGCGTGATGTCATTGATGGGGAAAAAAACATTAGCCTCAATTACTGACTGGTTACTTTCCCACACACTTTATTACAAGAAATTATTCCAGAGTTTATTTGTGAATAAGTAGGAAAATCTACACATAATTGAGTAATATGGAATTGGAAATAACCTGTTCAAGTAAATGTGGTAAAAACAATGATCCTAAAGAAATATGCTAGTATTTCACGTTGGTTTTATTGAATATGGATTGTATTACTATTGTTTTTAAAAAAAACAGCTCGTCATTTCTGAACTTCCAGTCTGTGTAAATTGAGAGGGAGTCAGGGAATGAGAAGAACGCCCCCAACTTGTTTGACTGAAGCGGGTCATTTTGGTGAATGGGGTGTGCTAAAAGGAACCTGTGTCTTTCCCTCTCTCAGTGGCGTGACTATCTAAATTCCAAATATAGAAACTTTGCACACAATGAACCCACTTTAGAAGTTAAGACGTAAGCAAGTGCACTACTGTTCAATGGTGTGCTAGTGGCATGACACATTTATTCTGTATATTTTTTCCTGTATGCTCAGAACCGTTATAGACAAGGGAGGGGGTCAGAGAAAACTGACTCCCACTGGCCATTTCTAGCCTGATGAGGGAGGTTAGAAAAGCAGAGTTTATTTTAGGTGTAGATGTGGAAACACTACCCTATTGCTTAGTAACCTGCTTTGCCATGAAACCAACTCTCTGAACACATCCATATTGCAGTGGTTGCCAAACCTTTACCCTATGTTTTCAATACAACAATATCTAAGGAACACATTTTTCCGAGCCAGAATTTGTTGAAAACCCTCCTCCAACATCCAGCAATTTTGTTTCCACCTATTTATGTACATTTTGACATAACCCACAAACGCAATAGTGTGGAAGTGCAAGAGTAATCCCATAACATTATCCCAGACAGCACTCTAACTCCTTTTGTTGCTTATTATTTTTATTATTCATTTTTTAATAATATCTAGTGTTGATTTTTGAGAGTCCTATGGAAATAGTTTCCAAACCTGAGTTTAATCACCACACTGCCTTAATGAGTCAGCCAAATCAGTGCTTTAATAAATGAAATGAATAAATTATTGGCCTGTCAGCTTTTACAAATGTTTTACAAATCTAAAGGTAAAGTAACGGATATAATAACGTATTTGTTTTTTATCTATTTTTAGCACTATATGTTTAACACTGTAATAGTCATCACATGTCTTTTTTAGTAACAAACCAGACCAGACAAACTGTTCTTTTTCACAACTTCCTCTTTAGAAACCCACTCATTGTTTATACACTCCGTCACCATGGCAACCGTGTCCCCAACAAACAGGAGAGTGAGAAAACGTATTCCGACATCAGAAAAAGAGGAGAGAGAAAAAAATCCAAGTGGACGAACGATTGGTTTATAGTGACTCAAACAGCTCATCCCTTTTCAAAGATGGCGGGACCCTGTTGGCATGAAGCTCAGTCTTTAAAAGACAAAAAGAAGGGTTTGTACTTAAGGTTTAATGGAATGTCACTCAGTGCTGGTTTACAGGCAAGGGGAGGGATGTTGGCTGTCCCTTTGAACTGTCTGGTCTGGCAGCCTTCCTGAGATGACTCAGGGGCTTTCCCAGAGGTTTGCATCACACACCTGGGTCCGAACCCTACTCGACATCTTCCAGTTACTTTAGCTGTGTTTGACTGAGCTTGCTCGGCACGACCGAACCGTTAAGAAACATTCCAACAGCACCAATACGTGCCAACCAGCACTCAAGGCGGGGTTGAGAAAAAGTTTTTGAAACAGGTCAAATACTGTTATGACCCTGGCACGCTACGCACTAATTCCACATCAGCCCAAATGTCAGACGGCTGGGCTTTGCAAGGAGAACACATAGGGTTTAGACTTATTGTGGCTCGAATCCCTTATAAGGCTCAGTGACAATGGAGCTGGTGCGGACAGCCCCAGGGCTGCTATACTTCCAATGTTCCGCCCACCGGCCGACACCATAATGTGGGAGTTTCCCTCTCTCTCCCGACTCATGCTGACCGCGAAGGGTAGCAGGAAACACAGAGAGCCCTGAGACTGAGCCCGCCAAGTTAAAGTAAACAGGATAATGGATAAAGACCGGGAGAAAACGCTGAGGCAGGCTGACTTCTCGCTCTTTTTTTCTCTTCCTTTGCATGTGCTAGGGTTGGTTGGTGCTAGAAAGCAGTTTTGTAGAAGTAGCCCTTTCTTGGCCGGTAACATAATTTTAGCAGATGACTTTGCAGAGATGTTTGATATGAGGGAGCGATACATTTTGCAAAGAAACCACGATGACACACATTGGCAGAAAGCGAAATGGTGTTGTTTGAGATGTTAGATCGGTTAGATATCGCTTGACAAGGTATTGTAACATTAAAACAGGCCAGCCAATTGTTGTTGACATCCATTTAGTGGATCCAACTGTCAATACAGCTGGTTATGAGCCATTCATTTTGCCATAGGCTATGTAAAGTCGGGATGCATAGTTGAATTGGATATATACCTTATTAATTTGAGGATGATGTATGTAAAATACTATGAGTGATACATAACTGGGGGATATTATTAAGATTTAGTGATTAAGTGTTGCTATTTGGAAAATTGTAAATAGACCTGCTAGCTGTAAAATATTGATTTAATAATCAGAACAATAAATCATCCAATTGAAAGATAACTCTCACTAGCTGCAGTGGTTAACTTCTGTCAAGGTCCTTGTGTCATGTTAATCAAAGCCACGCTGGGTGATCTTCAGATGGCACACACACTAGCCTTGACATTGATACTTCCTAGATATTCTAGCCACGCGAACGCTTTTCGAAAGCCTTTCATCCATCCAATGACATCCCAGCTGTGCAAACCAACCGTGAGAATGCTTGCATGCTCGCTTACAGGTCAGACAATGGGATAACAGGAAACAGTCATAAGCTGACTGATGAGCGAATATGCCAAACGGAAGACATGACCTTCTCAAATGTAAGAGAATGATGGCCGGCGTATAATGGTACCTTTCCAACCGAACAACCGATGATACATGTAACCTTCAACGCATTACAGAAGGTACCCTTTCCCTCCCTACAGTGCAATTTGTAGGGAACTGGCTACCATTTGGGATGTAAATCTGCTTCCTGGTCAAACGAAAGAAAATAATATCTGATTTGATTTTCTAAGGTACTCGAGATGAACCAGTCTTTTTATATCCGACTGTGAGAAAGCAGGTCTCAGTCAGACAGCGTAGGCACAGGAAGAAAGAGGAACATACGGAGGAAGAAATACGGAGTGGCTACAAATGGACCTGTGAGCTTGTATACACCCACGTCTCTACAGATTATTACAACAGAGTTGACGTCCAGGAGGTGACGTGTAGCATGTGTAATGCTAACACTGTCATCTTTGCTCTCTTCTCACAGCCAACAATGTGAGGAGGAAGCAGTAACAAAATTGTTTGTTGATTAGCAACTCCCAGAGAGCATTTCTCACTATCTGACCACACACTGTCGCTACGCAGCATGACACGTGCTGTTGTGTTGTGACCTGTTGCTAGGCGTGACTGTAAAAAAAAATCCCTCCAGACTGATTTAGTCAAACGAAGAGCAAGCGAGGGACTGCCTTTTGAGGTTTCACACGCATCCAAAAAGTAGTTAAGAAATTCCTCTCATGTGTGAGTTAATCTCAATAAGCAACACATCCAAGCAGCCATAACAACACTTCACCCAGTTAAAACATGAGGTTTTCTGTGATCCAAATGCACTTGGAGGGACGCTGATAGAAATATGTGAATGTGTAGCCACCTGCATTCATTGGATTACATCCTTAATTTCTTCAACTGCAAACCAACTTTTTTGCGCGGGAAACACTGACCGACGAATAAACTACGTGGCAAGTGAAAGAAACGCTTAGCGACAGCCTAGTAAGAGCACTGTGTGGGCATCGATCAACACGTTGTCCATGGTTCAACACAAGCCAGGTGGGGCCTCAGTATTCCCACTGCACAGCAGTAAAACAGTCCCCGACGTGAGACGTCGCAGACCTTTTGGGGTTCACGTCACACTTGCCCCCTTTCGAATACACACAATGCGTTCCCCAAACGGCTTGCCGCACAGGCCTGCGAGGGACACAATTCGTTGGTTCCGCTGCGCCAGGGAGCGGCACGTGCACAGGTACGGCTCAACCCATCTGCTACCTAGTGCCCTTCCCTGTTGACCGCCCGCCGTCACGCACACCGACGGGCATGCGTCGTCCGTCGTTTTTTCCGCGCGGCACACCCTCCAACACATCGTCCGTCCATGTGAGCCGGAAACTCCGCCCACTTTTTCAGATTCAGCACACGTCTCCGAAAGGGCTGCGCACGGCACTGCCAGGGAAGCCTGGCACGGTGTAGCTGTACGTTTGGAAATGTTTCGAGTGCTACCTGGACCAGGTTCTGCTATGATCTGTAAAATGGAACATGACATAGAAATGGTCTCTTTAGCAGGGGGGTTAACACGTTACACTCCATTAAGCTACTGGAGATTCACGCACGCACACACGCAGACACACACTACACACAAAGCCAGGCCCACTAGCGCACTTTTTTTTCTAGGCTCACATACCGTATCTGTTTTTCTCTAATCCCGTGGGAGAGATTTTTGACAGATTAAAGCGCTCTCCGGTAGTTTTTCTCTCCGAGTGGTGGAGGGCTAGAGCTTGCTGCAGGGTTAGCTCATGTGGAGCTTGGCCCCCACGACACCGGTGCAATAAATGAGTGTTATTGCTTACTCTCCAGTGAGCTTGGTTACAGTTCTTCTGTCAGTTCTTGTTAACCTCAGGTTGAAATTAATTTCTAAACTGTTCAAAAAAAGCGAGTGAGGCCAAAAGCAATCCCCGGCGTGTTGTTTTAATTTCACGGTAGCTACATGTGCTCATATGTTGATAGGCCATGGGGTACTCTCTCTTTAGTATTTTACCTTTCCTTGCAGAATAGGCCACAAGCTCAGACACAAAAGTGCACACAAAGACACAACCAAATACACATTTCAACACGCAGAGGCTGTTCAAAAGCAAGCCCTTATGTTATCACAGGTAAATCTGCTTGCCTTGTAGGGCTTGTTTGTTAATCAAACTGGATCTTTTAGTGAAAGTGTAATTTTCTCTTGTAGCTGCTTGCTCTCCTCCCATTGAGTGTACTCCGGTGAAGGAACAACACAGGTTATGTATAACAAGGTGACGTAACACAGGCGGAGTTGTTGCTTGTCCAGTATTGCTAACATGCTAATTTGAGTTATAGATTACAAGTGACAGAGGGTAGGAAACACTGCACTCCTGATTGCACTGTCTAACCACTAAACACACAAAAAAAGGCTAACAAATGTAGCTTTCGCTTTTCACTCCCGCACTAGATATCGACCTCTGACTGCTCTGCATCTTAGGGTTCCTGAACAAATTCCCCTTATCTCTATGAGTCTATCCCATATTATGCAATGCTGAAATGATTTGTCCTGGAGAGATATAATACATGTTGGCGAATACTCCTTATACGTAGGTAACATAGTGGGCGGGGATTGGGATAAGGTTGTGGGGTTACCACCTCTCTGGCTGATTATTATGCCAGTCGTCAGCATATAGCCAAATATATTTATAACTATACCATAACGTACATGGTCAATCATGGATTCCTGTTTGTTTGCATTCCAGACAGGGAGTAACGGTTGGGTGGGTTGTTAAAGAAAAAAGATGGCGTGGGGTGGCAAGTGCTCGTCTCGAAGAGCAGACCCTGGGAAAACGTAAGGTTCGGGACGTTGTGGGAGGCTGCCTAGTGAGACCAGCAAGGGTGCTCATCATTAGTGAGACCGGCGAGGGTGCTCATCATTAGTGAGACCGGCGAGGGTGCTCATCATTAGTGAGACCGGCGAGGGGGCTCATCATTAGTGAGACCTGCGAGGGGGCTCATCATTAGTGAGACCGGCGAGGGGGCTCATCATTAGTGAGACCTGCGAGGGGGCTCATCATTAGTGAGACCGGCGAGGGTGCTCATCATTAGTGAGACCGGCGAGGGGGCTCATCATTAGTGAGACCTGCGAGGGGGCTCATCATTAGTGAGAGCGGCGAGGGTGCTCATCATTAGTGAGACCGGCAAGGGTGTTCATCATTAACCTTATATGGCCTTGCAGTGCTTTGACCTTGGATCAACCCACTGGTGGTGCTCCTTAACAGGCTTTCAGCTTCCAGCCAGACTGTACTGGGAATTGGGTGTTAACTCCGCAGTCCACAGACTGAAGTTTACACCTGGCTTCAAAACGTAGTTGAGATCATTCAGTTGCGGATTGCCTTCCTTACGTGTCAAATGAGAGGACTTGATGCCCATCCTGAATATGTTATTTGTTTTCTGTACCGCTGTAAGCTAAATAAAATACAGCTTAATAAGTAGTAGTGGACCAGTAATCAAATGGTTAGGGTTGCAACCCCCGAGCCGACAAGGTGAGAAACCAACCAGTCTGTCCCTGAGCAAAAGGTTTTAGCATATTAACTGCTAAAGTAATGCAAGCAAAAACATTTCACTACTTCAGATACTTTTTGAACCCATCCTAGGTAGGTGTCTCTTACTGGATTAACTGTAAAATGTCACCCAACATTCCTTGTGTACTAACTATATCGCAATAGAGCCCTGCTCAGTGCCTGCCAACTCTGTGCTTTCCCTTCTAAGGAACAACAATTTGAACATTCTCTGTTTGTCATTGTATGTCCCACAAGAGGAGCCATGGCAAGTTCAAATCAAACAGTACAGTTGTTTTTTGTTAGTTTTTTACTTCCAACAAAAACACTAGTGTTGTCAAGAACAATTCATTGCAAACTATCTTTCCTTATATAATACCAGCATTATCTTTCTTTAAAATGTTATTCAACACTTGAGACTGCAGTGTATATTATTATGACATAGTCTACTCCGAAGGAATGATGACCAAGAGAGGGTGAATCATACTTTCCCTCATTTTCAGATTTGGTCACAAACTGCAATGGCATCACCTTGGTTACAGGGGCCAAATATCACAGAAAACAAAGAGTGGGAAAAGATACTAATAAAAACCTATAGGAAAGTGACATCACCCTGATATATACCGTAAAACATAACCATAAATACAGGGACATGATTCAAAGCAAACCGAGTTGCAGTAGATTCATTTGAAGAAGTAGCAGAACAATTATTTTTAGTAGTAGTCACGGATGAACACCTGTTTTCTGCTGTAGCCAATTTCACACACAAACATGGGGCTTTAGCAGAAGGTGTTGACCTACAGTGTTAAGCAGTGCTGTGTTGTTTGGCTGTTGTTCAAGAGAGGCCGGGTAATCTTGTTTCCCAGGCCTTGTCCACCACAGGGCAGCAGATAGGTCACGCTCTGGTCATCGATGGAAATCCTACTCAGCACAGATGGGTATCAGAAGGGGACTCAGCTCCAGCCTTGACCCGACACCGCGCCAAGCTGTTCCAGACACACCGTGCCCAGAAACATAAGCACAGACTCATGCAGTATATTAGTAGCCTACAGACGAGTCTTCCTTCCACAGTACTGTGTGACCCGGCAGCCTATGATGCTGCGACGCCACTGACACAGATCGGTTGATATAAGTCAACCGTTCTGCTCTAGCGTTGTGGTGAAATGACCTTGTAATAGTTTGAAATCAACCTTAGTATAACTATAATAACTCGTCAACAATGTGTGGCGGTACGGGAAAGCGTCCACAACGTGCAGGTGTCCGTTACGTACATAAGGATGGTAGAAACGCGGTTAATAAACCTAATCTAATATATATCCTATAGGGTGTTATAGGGTTTACTTCTGGGCAGTCCCACAGCTGAGTAAACACGAAAATGCCTTGAAGCTGTTAGGGATTGTAGCTTCCCCCTGTGTAGTCTGCCTTGTGCTCAGGTCAGGTTTAATTCACACCAGTGAGCCCAGTAGGAGAGGATTCCAAACGTACGAGGGCAGAAGCGGACCAAGACCAGAAATCCTTCCAGGTAATTTTTATACACCTTACTCAAAATGGCCCAGAACTCTAAGAATTGCCAAATCGTGTTAACTCAATTTCTGAAGGACTGGCTTGTCTTAAAGTTGCCCCAACAACCATATGGCAAGTCTGTTTCTGATTAAGGAGTTAGATGCGCCCTCAGAACAACATTAAGGCCTTGATGGAAACTCTTGAAAGATCCAAAATCTTGGCGCCTGCCAGAAAGATTTATGGAGGCTTTATGGACTTACAGAGTCTTTTTGTACCAAGCCACCCTGATTGAATCCGTTATATCAGACGCAGCAGATGACCGTGTCTTGGTACACAGTGGTTGATTTCAGAGGGGTTTTTGAACGTCAGCAGATTGCATAATTTGTTATGTTTCCCAAGGTGTTATGTGGATAGCCCTCCTGCTTTGAAAGAAGAAAAAAAGCAATATCTACTTCCAGGGAGGCTATCTTCCAGGAAAGAAGATACAGCGTGTAAAACGGAGAAGTAAAACGGGTCGGGCTCTTCTTCCAATTTCATTTCTTATAACCGTTGTGTAATCATTGTCCTCCACCCCTTTATCACTTTCTGACAAGTATTGAGTGTCTACTGTAGTTTGTCTAGATCTACATGGCCTGAGTGAGTTGCTTTCCTAAAGGAACAAAGGTAGCCGAAGAATGACCTCCATTTTTGTCTGAACAAGATTTCCTGATCAAACCGATCAAGATGAGTTCAGGTTGTGTCCAAACCAAAATGATGTACCCTATACTAACACCCCCCCCCCACAAAAAAAAAGTGATTCAGAACACAACAAGATCATTGCTACAGTGTTAAATGTCCTTTGTTTTAAGATGACCCACCAGTGCCCAGTCCCAATATTGGATAAGCCATATATCCTCCCACTACCATCCCCTGACAAGCGCTCCCAGTGTGAACCCATTTTAAACTAATCACAGTCAGCTAATCATCCTGAATTAGGGCAAGATTACAAATACCTTATGCAACAAGCAATGTTGTAGATTGTATCCTTATTCAATACATGGCCAATAAAACAACAGCTATAACCTTTAATAGCCTTGATGCTATACGAATTCCATGCAACAATTTATTACCGATTATATTCTGTACGCATTAGATTTTTATTGGGCAATCAGGATCACATTTATGATATATTAAACTCCAACTGCACTTTCCATTAAACTGAATAAGATTACATTTCTTTGAAAATGAAAGTGCCGATAAAGGTTGTCTATCTAGTAATGTTTGCCAATTCAGCAGTGGTGTTCATTTACCATCTAAACAATGATTTTGTTGGTGCATCGTGAATGTTTTGGGGATTCAAAAGCATTTTTTTTGTCATTTGCCAATCATTTGTTTATGTCTTTGTTGATTTAATGGATGTGTGTAATTATTGTGTTGAATTATGATATTCCCCCGCGTCACAGCTGTATGTGTGGGTGAGCAACATTGATTTGATAAAAAAAGAGTCAGTCAAACACAACAACATAAAATGACACCAATAACAAAACCACATAACAACAACACTCTGCCTGTGCTGGGGTAGAATTACCTAAAGAAACTGACTATTTGTCACAATTAGAACCTCAAATACGCCGACTCCTTGCTTCTGGGGTGGGTAGATGTTTTTATTTTCGATGTTATACAGTAGATTCAGCTTCATCTAGACCAAGTAGAGGGTTTAATGAAATGCTGCAGGGACCAACTTTGTATGACCAGAACGTCTGAACATAGTTCTGGGTCCAAACGTCAGAAGTGGTACTAATGCGCTGTGATATTGTTGTGAATGCATCCACTGTTGCAAGGAAACATTTCTCCACAAATAGGTCATGTGAGTTGTACTCCATGTTACGGGATTGGTGTATGGCGAAAGGTCCTGGGAAAATCGAATCGTTTCACTTGTAAGCTGAAAAATGTTTGGGTATTACCTCAAAGAACTCGATTTCCTCTGATCCAACACCATGGTTATATCAGATTACAGGAGAGAGAGGTGCAGGGTATCCAGAGCAAATAGTACAAAACTGTAGCGACAGATTGCACAGAAACCAGATTAGATTGGGTGGAGACATGGAGTGGATCGAGAGGACACAAAAGCAGTTACATAACCAAGACTGAAATCCATCCTATTTTGGCAGAAAGTTTACAGTAATTACAGTTTATTTAGCAGATTTCAAAACATGTTAAATATAGTAGAATCCCATACAGATTATTATACCTTTATGACCCTTAACATATCAGTTAAAGTTTAGGTTATTTTACATACAGCATGATGTGTACCAACTATGCTTTGCATTTTACAAGTCTGCAGTACTAACATTTTTATTAATGCGTTACGGCGCAAAGATATCTCCATATTTAAAGCCCCAACATTCTGAGACAAATTATGTCAAAGGACATGTATGGGAGTTGGCTTGTAGTATTCAGCTGGACTTCTGCAATTTTTCTCAAAATATACTATTTGTCAGTGTGCCAGATTACTATCCCTTGTGAGTCCCTTCTTTTAACTACACAAGGGAAATAAACCATTGTTATTGGTACACATTTGAGAGACAGGTTTCACTCCTAACCAGAATTCATTCATTTCAAGTAACAATGTAAAGAAGAAAATGTTAAGGGTGCTGTAATGGCAGCCTCTTATCAGGCGGATTTCATAACTGTCATGTTCCAGCTGAATGGGTCAACATTATCTTCATGGTTGTGTACTAATGAGTTATATATTGTAAAGAAGGCCTCTGATGTAATGGTGTAAGGCCAAACACTGAATTGCCACATTCATAAATGTGTATTAAATCTCAGCTTTCTTCTTTCTTTTAGAACAAACTAATACCACAATCTTATCAGGTAGAAACATTTGGAATTCACTTTTTGTGTTGTCAAACAACAGGAATATCATTAACGATATTTGGCTTTTGTTTGTCCTCAATTAAAAAAAAGGAAAACCTGAGCAGCCATTGCATTTTGTTTTTAATGCGGTATTAAGTGATGATGACTTCGTGCTTTGCTTCATCTGAAATTCACTCCGTCTTCCCCAGCTTCTATTTCGGGAACATCGAGATGTAAGGTATTAAACTGCAGTGTGTACAGTGGCAGTCAAAATTACTCACCCCTTTGGAGTTTTACACATTTCAGAACGTATTTAATTTGTTAATCCACAGATCAACACAAAAAGTCCTCTATGTCACAGTAAATCACTTTAATTACAAATCAAAACTGAAAGTAATTGCATGCAAAAGTATTCATCCCTTTTGCTAAGAGACATCTGGATGAACTGTTTCGTAAATAGTTGTAGGGTTTCCACCATATGAAACATATGTTTCATATGACTTATGTTCAAATAGAAAACCATAAGCTGGATTGTACAACTCTTAACAAAAACAACACAATATAGACAAAAGAACATTGAAAGCAAATCCAGAATACAGTTATTCAAAAGCACCAATCAGGGGTAGGATATATGAACATTTCCACTGCATTTAACAAATTCCATTAATAAAATTATGTCTAGGATAGGCTGTCCTCCATTACTGAGTAACAGGGTGAAAAGGGCAGTAGTTCGGGAGGACACCTAAAGGCCTATGGTAACTCTGACAGAGTTACACTCTTTTATGGCTGATCTTAACAAAGGCCTCATCATCCAGACAACAACAGCCCGGCCATGAACCATGGTGGTGGCAACGTCATGCTATGGGGATGCTGCTCTGTATCATGTTTTAGTAAAAATGGTTCCATGGGTCTGGAAAAATTGTACTACTCTCAAACCCTGACAAGCAAGGCCATTCATGATAGCAAAATTACCATGCATATTTATAAGTGTATATTTACATTTACATTCTTTAGAAATTTAGGAGTAAAATGAGTGGTATGATTCAAGAATACATTGGTGGGAATTATTGGCTTGATGTCCACAAATATATTCTATATGGCTAACATATGGCATTAATACCAGAGGCATTAAAATGGAGTTGCCCCCCGCTGCAGCTACGATAGCCACCACTCTTTTAAGAGCATTTGAGGTTGGGCACTGATGTTGGACGAGAATCCCTTGCTCGCAGTTGCTGTTTCAATTAATCCCAAAGGTGTACAGTGAGGTTGAGGACAGAGCACTGTGCAGGCCACTTATGTTCCTCCAAACTATGTCTTTATGGACTCTTTGTGCACAGGGGCACAGTCATGCTGGAACAGGAAAGGACCTTCCCCAAACTGTTGCCGCACAGGTGGAAGCACCCAATTTTCTAAATTGTCTTATGAGCTTTCACTGAAACTAAGGGGCCAAGCTCAAATTCTGAAACACAGCCCTAGACCATTTTTCATCCTCCACCAAATGCACGAACGTCACACATTCCGGTAGGTAGCATTCTCCTGGCATCTGCCACACCCAGGTTTATGCATCAAATCTGGGCATGCCAGATCTATCACTCCAGAGAACATTTCCGCATGCTTTCCACCTCTCCAACTGATGCTAGGCATTGCACATATTAATGTGAGACTTGCGTACAGCTGCGCGAACATGGAAATCCATTTTGTGAAGCTCCCGACACAGTTTTTGAGTTGCAAATTATGCTAGGTGATTTTTACACACAACGCACTTCAGCACCCGGCTGCTCCAGTCTGCGAGTTAGCGTGGTGCACCACTTTATGGCTGGACTGTTGATCACGGAGGCCTCCAGTTCACAGTTATAGCACTTACAGTTGATCCGGGCTGATCTAGTAGGGCGTACATTTCACAAATTGACTTGTGGCAAAATTGGCATCTGGCGACAGTGCCAAGTCTAATGTCATTGAGCTCTTCAGTTTGACCCATTTTACTGCCAATGTTTGCCTATGGAGATTCCATGGTTATGTGCTGGATTTTATGCACCTGTGAGCAATAGGTGTGGCTGAAACAAATAAATGAGTAGGGGTGTCCTCATACTTTTGGCCATAGAGTTTATGTAGAAGCAATGGTTCCCAGAATTATAATAGCACAATAAATAAGATCAAACGATTATGGTGCTGTCACACCACATTATAGCAAAGGGAATTGTTTTGCTCACAATTTTAGTCTGATCTATCTGAATTTATAACTATCAATAAAAACTCTGTTAACGACCCTGAGTGCTCTGGGATGCCATAAAGAAGTTCATAAGAACTTTTTCTTTCAAATCCAACAACTGGAACATAAACTACCTCTGGCCAAATGGAAATTAGATTCAATTTAATCATACCAAGCAGCACTTGACCGGAACCTAATAAATAAAGATCTTGTTGTGCACACAGACACAGTGTCTGGTCTAGACTTTTGGGGACCCTACTCAAAATATTATTTGGGGCCCCCTACCGGTTATGCTACTCATGCCTAGAACCGGCCCTGCAAAGACACCAGCCGGGTTTTTGGTTAATCGTTAATCTTGACAAACATTTTAACTTAATAGGATCCTGCCCTAGTCGCTTATTAGCCAAGAAACTTGAATCCAATGATAATGCATATTTTATAACTTCAGTTAAAATTTCAGATGGATCTGACCATAATAAATAAATCATGTATTTAAAACATTTTATAATGACCAAATGTAAGGCATTTCTTCTAAGTATCCAACTCCCACAGCTCTCTACTGACTGTATAGCATTTCTTTTCACCTATTCCTTTGCCCAAGCTTAGAAATGTCACATGTATAAATACATAAAACTCTCCTGATGTCGTTGGCATTTCTCTATGTGACTTTTTAGCCACTTATTGGTCCAATGTTTTTCAGCAGCTAAAAGCAGACCAAGAACGCTGTCCTCTGATTTCAAATATAGGCCTGTGTCTCCATTATAAAGATGAGAAAAAAAATGTAAGTCCACCTAATCAGTCACAATATTTAATAAAGCTGAACCAGGTTTCCCTTTTTCCGTTTAGTGGAGTGACATTCCCAATTCCTCAGTAGTTTTACAAACCCTATCACATATAACAGTAAATAGATATCTGAAGTCATACAGCACAATACTTTACACCCTTGCAAAACTTCAAGTTAAACTCACTACCAGTCCAAATTGTTTGCTCTGCCCACATGACATCCAAGGTACTTTCCTTCATATGGTTTCGAAGTGCCTGGAGGTCTTCTCGTTCAGGAATGAATTTTGTGTTTATCTGTAATTATTGAAAGAACATTCTAGTCTCTCCAACTGTTTTTCTTTTTGATGACTCATCCATGAATATTATGCTTTATAAAAAGCATGTTAGGCACCATTCATCAATGGTCATTGGCATTTCAGGATATTGCTTATGAAGGACCTTTCAGAATCCTGTATGAATGGCACAAAAGAAACAAATGTTGAGTTGTGGACAACTACTTTTGAAAAAAATCAAACCTTTATGATAGGTGTGTGTGGGGGGGAGGGGTTCGGGGATTGTGTTTTGATTGCCTTTCTTATTATTTTATTTGGCTATGAATATGGTTTACTGTCTTGTAATTTTTTAATTGGTGTTCACAAATGTAGATGATTGAACATTAAAAAAAATTGGGAGAAAACAATTCATAGCATATTTCTGATTTCAGTGAAGCTATGGTGGAGCAAGATTCCTGTCTGTAATTGCTCTCTTATGTAAGAATCCAAATTCCAGATGTATCCACAAGGATCATGGAAAAAATAAATGTTCTAATCCTCTTATCCAAATAAAGTGGTCCATACCAAACCCTCAGAAATGGGCCTTCTTTAATTCACTGACAACATAGCCTGTATCTACTAACTGAAACACATCACATTGTGTATAGAAATCGGTTGGCTGTCCAATCATGACCAAACATTATACTCAATTGATCATAATTAAAGAATACTAAGACTTAAATACGTTCGTATGTTAATGCAGATAATTCTTGAAAATCTATATATTAGGCTTTGTTGTATTTAATGAAGGACAATTAAATTGTGTGGATAAACCTTTCCACGTTAAAGTTGTTGATAGTTTTTTATTCTAGGATCGCTGTCTGTTTTCCTCACAGGCATTTCAGGTCACTGGTGAAGTGTAGCCTTCATTTGTGCCATCTGTTGTGTCTTTTACATATTTTCCCTGTAGGCGTTTTGCATTCCTCGTGCTTTGTATCTTTTTCTTTCTGCCCAATTACCCAGACCAAAATGTTATATAAGCCTGATAGAGCTTTGCGCTTCACAGCATACTTTTCTCTTTCTTTGACATCACTTCATGTGCCAGACTGTTGTTTGTTTGGAAGATTCTCCCACGCAATTGCCCTGGAAAAAACTTTGCTAGCTGCAATAGAAACCCAGACGGTCTGCGTTCTCCATGGCAGCCTCCTTATAGTGTACCACTTTTATCTATTTTATTAACCCAATTTGTTTACCAACTAAAATTTGTGACCACAGCTGGTGGACAGTGCACGACGTTCAACCATAAGTAACAGCCCCGGTTCGGGCAATCGGTTCGATTCTCACATGGACACGGTAAAGTGAGAATATGTGGTCACTGATTACTCTAACCGGTCTGGATAAGAGAGTCCGCTGAAGAACAAGAGAGACCCCGAAAAATCGGAGGGAACAGGGAACCATGACTACAGATATAATGTCCTACTAAGCTGTTCCAAGGGGAGGAGTCCAGGAAAGCAACATATCCTGTTGACTGTTCACGCAACGTTCGCCTACCTCCATCCTGCCACTTGAACCATCTGTGCCCAAAGACAGTCATGACAGGAGATGAGTTAGCGTCTGATGAAACAGCACGGATCCTTTGTCGACACCCTGTGCAAGGGTCTCTCTGTCTTTGCCCGAGGGCACGTGCCCGCCGAAGTAAACAGTGTGCCACAGAACAAAACAAAAACGCTTTGAGGCCAAAAACATCATCTGTCTTTGAGACAGTAGACCTTAATGGGCATCAGCTGGCATGACCGTCGGTAACGCCCTCTGTCGACTTTTGGTTGCTTCGTCCACGGTGATCATTTTTTCAGTTTTCTGTACAACACAGGCTTTGAGCAGCACTAGTTTCCTAGGAGGCAAAGCCCACGTATTTCACGAGGTTACCACCTGTTACTGCCCGACAGCCTTTTCAATCATTTCATTACAGCCTGCCAAAATTTCACCTGTTATTACCTGCGACATAGTGAACTTAGTGGAAGGCATACATCTTACAGTATACTGAGCGAAGGGGAAAAAATAAAACCAACTGCTTGGATTTACTGCAAGTACATAAAGAAGGCATGCGTCCAGCTTGGAGAGGGTGTAGTGCAGCTGAACATTTAACAGCATGAGGCTAGCCCCTCAAACCAGGCCCTTTCACTTCCACTCTGTTCCAACAGGCACGTGATCGCAGCATGAGGGCGAGCTGAAGAAACGTCTGGAACGTATGCGGGCATGTCCTCTGCCGCCACTGGTTTATTTCTCCAATGGTCCAATTCATGTATTTGCCAGAATTCTTGTGCCATCAGTTTACGACCAAAACGTTTGTCATCTCGGTATCTTTGTTTTTGCATTTTGAGTGAGTGTGCTATGTACTGTCAATCTGTCGATGTTGGAAGAACTGTCCATACAACTTTCTTTTTATGAGTCAGCCACCCCTCAAAGTGCATGGGATTGCATTTCGCAGGTTGTGTGTGTGTGTGTGTGTGTGTGTGTGTGTGTGTGTGTGTGGTAGTTTGTGGGTCAGCGAGACTTGAGTTAGTGCAACAGTTACTAATCCCTTGCCTCCAGTGTATGTTTGTGTCAGAAGTAAGTCATGTGCTTCTGTATGTACTTAGAGGCTTTTCTTTCTTTCACAGGGCACAGCAGGTTTAAAAAGCAGTCCTACTTATAGCTTAGGCATCTGTCACTGTAGACCTGGCTGTCCCTTTCATTTACAAGGGAACAATGAGGATTCTCGGATAACATTCAACTACCAGTTACTGGGTGTAATATTTTATTACTTTGGATTAGGTGTTGCTTTTCAATAGGTGCTATATTGTATTTTATTTAACTCTTGTTTTGGATTAGGTGCTGGGTCAGAGCCGTGTTCAAAATGTACATATTTTGGTGTGTAACACTGTAATGTGTTACATGCATTTATTCACTTTTTATGTTTAGAGACTGTAGAGAGTAATGTAGATGTCCAGAAACACACTGAGGAAAGAAAAGTTACATTCCTTTTTACTCGTTTGGAACCAGCGATGACAAACAAAGCATCTTGATGGATGATTAAGATGCCATGTTAAGCATTTATACAACCGGTTGGCGTTGAATGACATGTTAATAGACATTCTTACCCTCCAGCGTTTCGCCTGTCAGACAGACTGGCTGAGACATTTGCCCTAAAGCTTGTGAAGGAGAACATTTTCTTGCAACAGTTCATTTATTACATAAGTTAATAACAGCAGCAGCAGCACAGTCCTATTTCAAGGCTAGACTGTAATGTGTAACATACTCGGGACATACCAAAAACACACGGGCACAATCAAATGTTTACTTGCCGCTTTATGCAACTGCTGAGCAGTTGATGTATGTAACTACAGTTAATTAACCGCCCACTGTTCCAGAAGGTTCTCACTTCAAACCTCTCAGAGTAGCCATGTTGTTCAGTCCCCAGCTAGATACAATTGAATGTCGTATATTGTAACATTATGACATTCAATTTCAGTAGCAACCCACAGCAGCACTCTGGGTCTATCAAACAGGCACCAGACAGGGTCCATATCCCAAATGGAACCCTAGTCCCTATAAGGTATTGTTGTACATTACATAGGAAATAGTGTGTCATTTGGGAAGCTTTTATATAGTAATATTATCATTTGGCTGCCTTGACAGCTTAACCATACCTGAGTTAAAATAGCATTTAAAATCCTTTGAATGCATTGAGTCTCAGCTTTCCCAGTGTGTGATTTTTGTAGGGATTTATGTAGGGTTTGCACTATGAGCCGATTCAATTTGTTCCAAGCTCAACCAAGCACAGCATTGACATTCGGCATATATTATTTTTAAAGCACTGTTTGGAGGCAGGTCTGGCCTTTCACGGAGTTAGAACGATATGTTCAGAGGCTCTATTGTATCAATTATCGTGGCATTCACATTAGCTATAGGCCTCCTGCCAGGACTGGAACTAACCACAGCAATGCCCTACCATGGCAGAAATAGACAGTGAGTGCTTCTAAGTTGTAACGGTGTCACCATCTCTGTCTGTACATGCCTCCAGATAAGGAAAAAAGGCCTAATAAAATGAGTCGTCCACGTATGAATCTCTGCCTTGTCTTGGCTTGCACTGTTACCTTGGAAAGGGATTCATTCTGAATTTGAGTCATGAAACCTTTCATTTTCTTCCCGAAAGTAAGTTGTCCTTCCTGGTAACATTTGCACAGGCATCACCTGGATCTGCATGCTGGGTTAATAGATCAAGCTTTGACAAACCACCTAATCCGGGAATAATGGCTCCATCGTTAAACAGTCTAAATGTGTTCTGTACAATGTGTGCTTTTAAAAATAAACAGAGCTTGAGTCCCCTTATACCTGTCAGTTTGTATATCTGTTTAGATGACACTAATGATTTGGCCCGGCACTCCACCCCTCTGCCAGTCTGACTGCCAGTGCCTATTCCCTGCCAAACTGTCTACTGGCTGTGTGGGTTTTGTGTGTATGAAACTCTTTCTCCCTGAACAGCTGGGAATGTTGTTTGTTGATTTCTCTGCAGCAGGGCTAGTTTAGCTGCGCTCAGTACCCCTGAAAGCAGGCCTTGCTGTCCCTTAAAATTTAGGGCGTGTTGACAGATCCATCAAAGAGTGTCCTAGTGAGTATGGGTAAATGCACTCTAGTCATTTCAAAGTTAAATTTGGAGACAGAAAACGTTTCATAACTTAATTATCTGATTATGGCACTAATCATGTAAAACACCATACTCTGCTTATCTTAGTCTGGTCAAAATTGGGAATTAAAATACCAAAAATCGTATGAATGTTGCCCTTCATGACTAATTCCCATCTTCAGCTTATTCCCTCTGTTTTCCACTATCAACGAACAAGCTTGGATAAAAATACAATCAAAATGTTTAAGGACAGTTAGTGTCCACTGTCCTTTAAAAAATATGAAAATCTAAGGAATATGTACACTGCTCAGTCTATATATTTTATCTGCTCAGGTTTGAGTACTTGCCCAGCACATCTCCCTTTTCAGTGTGAGGGAAGAGAGTTTGAAACAACTGAAAGTATGACCATTTCAAACAGTACTTTTTACATAAAAATGTTAAATCTTTATATAACATTTCTTTTACAAAGCATAGAGTGTGTTTCATTTTAACCAATCAATTGTATTAATCTTACTAAATGTAATCACATAAACTAGCAATCTCACATCAGTATTTGGGGAATTTCTCCCATTCTTCACTGCAAACCCTCTTGAGCTCACCTCCCTGACCCACCCAACCCGATTGCTCTGTTTGGTCGGGCAGCCAGGTCTTGGAAGAGCATTATTGGTTTCAAACGTCTTCCATTTAAAGAATAACAGAGGCGACTGTGCTGCAGGAATGCAGGGTTACCCTTCCACCTGAGCCTCAACACAGTCCTATCTCAGAGTTCTACGGACAATTCGTTCAACCTCATGGCTTTTTTGATGCTCTGATATGCACTGTCAACTGTTGGACATAATATAGGTGTGAGCCTTTCCAAATGAGGTTCAGTTGACTGAATTGACTAAAGGTGGACTCAAAGATGATCAATGGAAACAGGAATCATCTGAGCTTATTTTCAAGTGTCATGGCAAAGTATGTTAGTACTTACAGTGTGTTCATGTATAATTTCTCTCTTTGCAAAGATTTCTACAAATTGTTTTGCTCGGCCATTAAAGGGTATTGTGCGTAGACTGATGGGGAAAACTGAAATATTAATTGCATACATTTTAGGTGGCTTTTACATACCTAAATGTGAAGGGGTTTTAATACACTGTATATTCAACCTATATATGGCCTGATAAAAATTACCATAGAGAATTTACTCTGGATCATTTATTTCCAGAGCAGCCTTTTGTAACAGGTGTTCTGTGTTGTAAGTAAGGGACCCTAAGCCCGGAAAACGTTAACTTTATTCATGCTGTGGATTAGGGTTTTATATGCAAAGCCATTTCACATTTATGAGTCATTAATAGAATTTCCAAAATAGTACAAGATCTACTTAATGTACTTGGAAGTATTAATTCAAGACCTCAGACAAAACATACAGTTCTACTGCTGTCTTTTCTTTGAAAGCACATACATTATAGCGCGTCAAACATGTATTCCGTGGGTGGCATAATGCTGAAGTACCATCTTGTGATTGCTACAATGAATGCCATGTCTCACTACTACAGTGAGAGACCAAATGCTCCATATCGCATAAAATGTAGAACAACACATTTTTCTTCTGAGTTTGTGGAACCACATCATCTGATTCTTTATGTGTAGACAAATACTTAACGATGGAACACTTAAATGTTAAACTGGCAAGTCCACTGGGATATTTCCACAGCGAATATGTTCAGACCAAAAAGGTCAACAGTAGGTTAACGATTTATTGAAGAACCATGCACAGCAATGTACATGCAATGTCTTGGCATTAGGTTGCACTCCTCTGGGGTATCTCACTGCTGTCACATGAGCAACAAAAACAACACCACATTAATAGCAATCCCCATAGGCAATGAACAAGTACCGACCCCAAAAATCTTGTTTTCCTATGCAGATTCCTATAGAAACCTCATAACAAATTTTACTTCCTGTAGATATTGAAGTTTGGTCATCATAAATGTGCAGGCTTGTGACTGAGTAGAACCCCATTTGGTCAAAAGAAGCACACTATTTAGGGAATATGCTAGGTCCCACTAAAACTGTAGCAAACGTCATTATCGCCACGCACTGTAATATCATCTCTCCTGGCACAGACAGTGACAAAATGCGGCTTACATAACTGTCTGACATGAAAAATGAAGAATGGTCTCACCCATTTCTTTAAGGCGCCACACATGTCAGGCGGAGATAAAGCCAGATGATAGTTTTGATAATTGTCTTAAATATTCGATTTATAAGCCTTTACTGCTATGCCCCAATAAAATGGATAGAACAATATATGTTGTACATCCCAAAACAGAGTCTAATTAGTTATTTTTTTGTAGCTCAACGCATTCAGCTGTGACAAATTGAATTCTGAACTACATAAGGTGTCATAGCCCAAAAAAACGATGTGGTTCACAGTTTTGTGATGATTGTCTAGACCAGATCCTCTCATGTCTTATAACAAACAACATTAAAGACAGTGAAAAGACATTGAAAAGGTGTAATTCAAATCATTCTTAGTAATAGGGAAAGGCCTTAGCGACCCTGAATTTTCTACCCAAAAACACACAGGGAGATATAAATCTTATTTCTAACTAATTAATGAATGGAGGGACATATAATGTTCTGTTCCTTGTGCACATCATTTGTGGAAATGTTGGGTTTTTGAGCTAGTGCCCAATTCACTTCTATTCAGTCTTTGAAGAACAGCGTGGACCAGATTTGTTCCAGAGTGGACCAGATTTCCAGGATAATTTTTGCTGGAGAACGTAAGCGGAGCCGACTAAGAATGAATGTCTCTTACTGAGTGACTGAGTGACTGAGTACCCCTAGTTAAATAACGTAGAGGTTAGCGAAGCAAACCTGCAAACTCTAGGTCCCGTGTTCGGATCCTCTCACAGGCAAAGCGACATATGCCTTATGAATTATTCCATATAGACGAAGATTTAGCTGATACCTTCAGCATGTACATTATAGTAAGTCTGAAATAAAACAGTTTACAGTCATATTGCGACTGTTTCTGGTAGATTTTCTAGGTAGATTTAGAAACATCCGTGCATGCATTTTGGGTCAGGATAGACAAACACATTTGCTGGCTACAAAATACAGTGGTTACGTTATAGTAAGCCTTATACAGACATATTGCAACTTTTCAGTGCCTTTCACGTGGAAGACCTAAGTTCATATCTATTGAGAGCAATGACATTTATTAATCAATAAAACTATGTTATACAGTATTGCGACAATTTTTGGTTCTCACCTTTTCATTTGATGAAAAAGTTAGTTATTGTTACCTTTTAGTCAATGTATCAATGTCAATCACAAATAAAAAAATAAGTATGTTGTTATGCCATGAAAGAAAAAAATATGTTCTTATGCCATGAAATGAAATAGCTTTGGCAGACTGGCTAACACTTGTTCAAATCTTGACTATTCCATTTAGGTACTAGATACTGGTAAAGCCTAATACTGGCTAATATGCTGTTAAAATGGCCAGTGGCAAACAGCATACAGTTCATAGATGCTATTTGTGGTGGAGGTAAACTAGGTAAAGAACCTTAGTCAGTTTAACTGTTTCAATATCACTCACGAATGGCCAATTAGCTGTTGAAATGGCCTGTGGCAAAAGAGGATTTGTTCAGGGTAGGGATAAGAGGCTACACAGATACCCGTCAAAGGTACAGCTTTGTGGTATAGTGGTTAACGACACAGCCTTCCACAATGGCGACCTGTGTTTGAATTTTGAGAAAGTAACACTTTCTATTCTGGGCTGGCTGAAATAGGCTTTCCTAGTTTCTTGTTTATCTCTCCAAGAACTATCTCTGACACAGGAAGCTATTGAATAGAACTTGTAGGTTAGGCTGATTGGTTAATGAATATCATAGCTTGAGGCCTTTGTTATTGAGAGTTGCTGTTTCCTATAAATGGGGATAGTATAATGGGAACCCCTGTTGTGAAAGAAGTGCCATGGGTTTCTCCTAGATTATGTCTTCTGTTATTTGATATATGTGTGGGTAAATGTAAATTACTGCATGTAGCAAGTCTTGTAATGTTACAATAACAGGATCTTTCACAAGACATTTGCCTATGGGGAAGAAATTGCTTTTCTCTGTGAAACGTATTTTCTGTGTGTCTTTATGTGTCTGTGTGTGTATACTTATGTGTGGCTATGAATCAGTTATTTAAATTTTTATTAACGTGTATGAACAGTCTGGAACCCTGTAGACAAAATGTAAATGTTGCATGTTGCTACAAATCATCAGTGTGTTTGCACAGATTATAGATGGAGCAGCACAATAAGAAAACGCCTTGTGTTTAACAGCTAATCACAATATCACTGTTGTATAATACAGTTGAACATGCCTCCAGGGCAGACTCACTTTAAATATACACAGTGGTATAATATACATATGGCACCCTAGTTTCTAATGGGCACCTTGTGAACAATAGTGCGCTTTAATGGCAATAGGGTGCAGTTCAGGACAAATGGATAGCCTGTATTTAATCTGGCTGTCTGACAGGAAAAGGAACTTACTGGCCCCACTAGTTAGTCACTATATTTATAACCTATGTATGTGGAGAGGTGCCCGGTGAGTTGTTCCCAATTCCCAGTGGTGATGCCGACTGGAAAATAACATGGAGGCTGTCAGCAGAGAGAGTCCTTCCCCACCCAGCAACAGGGATCCAAACACATTCGGCTCCAGGCAAGGATCAAGCTTCTATGGTTCTGAGGGCTCTGGGTCTTTTAACAGTTTTGTCTCTGGCCTTATGTAATCCTTATTAACCCTACAGAAGATAGCATATGAGGCAGCCGATATTGTTGACAATTTTACTATTTGAACTGTTGTTGTGAATGTGGTGCTTTTGAGCCCATGGTTTCCCGATTCGTGTACTGCTTCGGCAAATTGTCATTTTGGAAGATATTCTTCACTGTCATCTGAGACCCTTCGCTGCAGTGTATATTCAGTGTTGATGTCGCAAAACATTATTTCGTAACCCAATGATTGGCGTGTTTGTCATTTTCCTAAATATACTGTACAGCATAGATGTACAAAGTCTTATTATTTCTTTAAAGAACATTGAAATACAACAACAACCGAATGATAACCTCCTGCCCCCACCCACATGCATGCTATTTACAGTACAGTTCCGTCTGAAGTTCATTTCCCCTTGTGTATACATCCGGCATTTCCCACTGACTGAACCAGGGACATACATAGAACTGGGGCAGGAGGCTGGGAGTGTTTACAACACAATGGTTATTATGGAACTAAAGTACATAAATCACTAACAAAAAAAGACCGTTACATAACATTCCTGAAGATTTCTTTTAACGAAGAAGAGAATTTGAATCTCCATAAGCTGTGGGATCCGTGAGTTGCTGAGAACAACAGAAAGTACAACCATGTGGCATTCTTGTTGTAGTAACCAGGCTTAAGAAGAAGATATAGTATAACTAGAATAGGATCTGGGATTCATTTAACCTCCCTCCACACGCAAGGGTAGAATATCCTTCTATCCTTCCTACAGACGTTTCCTATTATTAGCGGATAGCTTCCCTTCACGCTTCATTGGGCTAAGTGCAAGGCTAAGTCTCGTGGTGTTAATGTCAGTGTTTCGGGCCAGGCCAGTCCTCTGCATAGGCCCACAGCACCAGTACTGTAACCCCCGACTCAATATTTAAACAACGAGCGTAGCTGGATCCAGCTGAACCCCATCCAGCTCGACACGCCCGATTCTTTTCGTTTGTACTTTCTGACGCCACGATCATTCGACCGCTTTATCTCCCACAATCCGGGATGCACGATTCCTCAATAGTGTGCTCTCCGTACACTTCTGGCTCGCCTGTCCCGGCTCATTACAATCGCAACGCTTCTCGGTGAGTGTTGTCATGTAAAGAACGGCTGTGCTTGACCATTCCTTTCACGGGGGAAGCCCAAAGTGATACGCCGTGAACACAAAAGGGCTCGTTTTAGAACTCGACGCTTTGGAAACCGCGACAGTCAGCAGAAACAATGAATAAATTAGGCAGGTGGAGGATTTTGTTCCAGCCTGGCACCGTTGTTGTCTGACGGACTGTTCTCTCTCTAACCTGTGTCATAAGACAAGAGACTGGACAGAGAACTCCCGTTTGCTACAGAGCATGACACACTGAAAAAGCCCTCTAACGTAGAAACAGTTCCGCCATTCCTGCACCTGCATAGGTGAACACCATACCAACCGTGACGCACCTGAAGGCACGTTACCTTTGCCTAGGAGCATTGATACGACAATATTGTGTGTGGTCAGGTGATTTGAGGAACAGATTAGACAACCCAGCGAATCCCGACATCAGAGTTATTCAAACTGAATCTGAATGAACCGTACAACCAACCACCTTTTTACGGATCCCAGAGGTGGGCTTTCAGTACAATTAGGCATGAAGAAACCATATGCCCCTGGCTCAGATGCAGCGTGATGTCATAGCAGAGTTTTAGGCTGTGTTATGTAACAGGGAGATAAGCCCCTCCCCTAAACATCCCAGAACGCCTCTAAGCAAACTCTTAGAAACTCTATTCGACACCTCCGCCCACAATGTATTTTTAAACATACGACAGGATGACCCTCCAGGCTGTAATGTATGTCTGCACTCTAGTCCCACTACGGCTGGGGTGGTATCCTGACCTAAGGCATTCACTTTAAAACCAAAACCAGAGGTTAGCGACCTTAAACAAACAAGGCCCTTAAACCCGTCGGGATTAAACATCACACTCCTCGTGGCCTTTGTAGTCTTTTGTCGTAATGACTTGTCACTCACTTTTCTCTTGCTGTCTCTCACACATGACACACGAATAGAGGAGGAGATTTTTAACAGAATAAAATAATATGCAGGTATTGACAGTTCCCTGCGAAAAAAAATCCATCATTACTTCTTGCCTGGAATGCTATGTCATGAGCGGATATACGCTGACATTAATTCTAGTTCCTCAACCAAAGCTAGAAGCCAGCTCTTGATGTAGCTTCAGGTAAACAGTTCTTATGGTTTGCAAAGTCGGATGTACTGTATGATCTCAATTGAAATTAGAAACACATTTAGAGACTCATATTTCAAAAACAGCCTTAAATTATGTTATTACACCTTATGAGGAATCTTGTATTCTAAAAGGGGCACAAAGGTTATATTGAGATTGAAGTTCTGTTTCAAAATGTTAATTAATGTGTCCCGATTGGTGCCATTTTGCTCAAGTTTATAGTGCATAGATTTTGACCAGGGTACTTACAGTAAGCTGTGCACAATACAGCAAACACATTAACATGTGGGAGGCAGACTGTTTCGAGGTTTCAAAAGGGAAGAAAGTCATGGCTGTTGTGGAGATTATTATGTAAAAAGAAAGGGCTTTAAAACAACCCACTGTGGAGACGGGGAAGTCAACTGACTGGCTTATGAAATACCTACAGTATGTATTTTATGGGTTATTTTCCATTCTCTATGGTGACAAAAAATCATTGTTGAACGTGGTCATGTGAACTTTTAGTAGCAACTCCAGGATTCAACTCCATGATTCCCTACATAGGGGTGTTGGTTTGAGCAGAACCCCTAAGGAGACACTGCATGATTTGGTTCATTAACTTACTTGCCATTAGTTACCAGTATTGGGCAAAGTACCCGCCAGTCCAGAAGGCTAGATTGTCTTTTTCACATACATGTTTGGAAATGGAAGAAAGGTACGCTCATATTTAGATCATGCAGGGCCTTATGCAGAGAAGTGTCTTCCTTTGTATGATAACAGACAGTCACAGATGGAACTCTGCTTAGTAAAGAAATGTGCGTCCATTTGGTTCTAAGAACCAACGCAACTGGTAGGATTATTGATTCACATCAACGGGGTTTCACACAGCTGTGCCTTTGTTTGTGTACTGAACAAACATACACAGTGTATGTAGAGATAGCTGCGTTACTAGGGCACAGAGGTGGAGGGCGGTACATGTTGATTGACTTGACCCATTGAGACCAGTTTCAGAATGGTCACGTGGGGTTCTATGTTCCCTTACTTTGCTGAAAATGTCCCAAATGGCACTATTCCCGGAAGGAGTAGGGTTCAAATTCGCCAATAAACTGAAGTGTACCGTTTGAGTCCCATTCCAGAATTTTGTGAATTGCAGATTCTAAACTGGACTTATCGGCAAATATGAAATGGCACCCTATTTCGATATCAATCAACCCCTCTGTCAGTAACGACGTTTATGAAGATATATTCGTAAATCATGGAATGTTTTGTCTTCGGCTGCTCGGACCTTGCTGAATAATTCACACTTTGTAACTGGAGCTAAATTTGCTGTGACGTTTTTCTTATGTAATCCTTTATATACTTGACATGAACAGTCATCTAACGGAGAGGTCAATTCTTTGGAAGTCTTTCTTGAATGGAGTCGACTGCACGACGCAGTAATCGTCATTAAGCTCCGACGCAGTGTCGTCAATGATTTCAGGATTCTGTCACGCTGCGTACAGCGACGTCGGACTAGGCAGTGCTCCGACGTGATATACACAAGCATCCGTAAGGGTCAGACGAGTTGTATATGTCTGCAGAAAGCCACGACATGCCAGTGAGGGCAAATGATCTCTTTGCATGCAAGCTCTGACCACATTTAGGCTTGGTCCGCTCTCCACACACCCCCACCATATTTCCAACTGAAACAGATGTTGTCGTTGCATAACAGCACAAGTCAGGCTGCTGCCTTTCCTGGCAACCAATCACAGGATCTCATGCAGGCAGGAAATCATCCTGCAACTCTGATCCAAAATAACATTAAAGTAACATTATGTTCCATAGCCAATTCCCTGCACAGTAATATCGGACACTGTTGCTCTGACCTCATATTAATTGAGAATATGTCAACCTCCTCGCTTGTCTCTAGTTGTAGCTTGGACTATAGCGTCTGTTGAAACAAAGCATAATCTGAACTCCCTCTGACAGAAATTTGAATCCAAACATTCAAAAAAAAAATCTACTAGCTATGTATCATAAGATCAATAACTCGTAATAATTCATCCAGCAGAAATAACTGCCAATCAGATAATGAAAAATTCCAGGCCTGATTTAAACCATAAACGTAGAGATTTATATGTCTTCTACTAAAACAAATTACTCTGATTGATGACCTGATATATCAACCAAGGACAGTACCCAAAAAAATACATCTTGTGAATATCAGGTTACATGTCCTCTGGGATGACATCTCAATAAGAAAGGAATTCTGGCAGATTTAAAACATGCTGTGCGAAACTGTTCTTTTTAGTTGCTCTGACTTTTGTCCCCTACTGTCTAGGCCCATCAAATTCAACAAGTGAGTATTCACAGAGTGGAGAAGAACTGAATAGGATGTCACCTCAGTAATTCCGCATGAAGTCCTTAATAAAAAACTAAATGACATGTTAACATTCACCAAGGTTTCATTAAAAACAAATGATCACTGGGACAATTGAATTGTTTGAACTAGTCCAGACCAGTTTTAACACCATGGATCTGTTGAAGACATTTAGTAGCCTATCATTACCCTCATGCAACCTGCATTACCAGCTCGAGTACCGGTGTGTTTGAGCAATTATGCAAACTACTTGTCATGCCAAACAACAAGTATTCTACGCTAATTATATTACTTTACTGGAGACTGTAGCTCTTGTAAAAAAAACAATAACAACCCTGCACACAGCCCTTCTGCAACAATCGTATGCCACAGTGATAAGAACCGGATAAGAAACCCGGCTTTGCACACAGCCTACTCTAGTGGCAATCATCTTCCAAAAGTGACAGAATCAAAAATACATAACAATAACACAAACTCCTAATTATGATTATTGTGGGAACCTATTCAACATTTACAGACCACTAGTAATGAGAGTTATATCAATTTGACCAAAAAACAAGCTGTCCAATATTCACGACTTTGGGTCAGATGGGGAAAATAAAAACAAGCCTGAGACCGTTTTGTTTACCCAAGCTACCAGATATGCACTGTAGCCGGCTAAGCTGTCCTAGGGTGTATGACTATACTCAGTCATTTTCTCATGGCATGGGTGTAGCCCTCAGCTACAGCACACTAGGGAATCCGCACACACCCGATCCAGTTTCACACTGGCTGCCAATACGGCTGGAGGATGTGTTATTTGGAACAAAGCGTCCTCCCTCTTAGACTTGTTGCCCCTTGGACAACCTATCATTATTACATCCTTAGTTCTCTCAGAATTTAAGATATGCTACTTTGCACAAATCTTTAAGAAAATCTTGTGGATTTTAATTTGACTGTTAACATGCTATTTACTTAGGTGGTTTTCATGCAAAGTTGTGTCACCAATGGGAATGAAAGTTTTTGTAAAAACATAAATGTGTGCATTATTACTCTCTTACATAAGTTAGACTAAATAGCCTAGCTATAGATCTTTAAGAGTTGCTGCTTTGAGTAGTAAATGTGTGCTAAAATGTAAAACTAACATTGGTATTAGCAACTAGAAATATATTAACGGAAGTACACATGGTGTGCTTGCTAGTTTGTATACATGAGAACTTTGAAGGCGATTTACCTTGAAGCTGAGACTGGACTACCCTTGAAGCCTTTAAGTTTGAATGACTGCTTGATTGGCAAAAATAATTACCATTTTGAATTGAAACCTACCTATCTACATATTCCCATGGGTATGCACATTTACTCATGCACAAATACTTTTACAGACTATACAAAATATCAATACAAGCAACTCATGCGGGGACAGTTAAAACATATTAAAGCCAATTCAGAACCGTGAAGGACACGTGAACAACTGTTGGTTTTGTCTCCATTCAAGTGTATTGTATTAAATATACTTTTAATGTTTTTCCGAACCGTCTTCTCAAGCAACCAGAATTCAGCAGCATGAATAATATAAAGTTGGTTTTGGGTCTATAGTTTTTTAAATATAATTTACACTAAAGTTGTCTAAATTAAATGGAATGATAATATTAAGACTGAGATCAATCAAGAGCCTTGCTTAGCCTTTGCAACTACACCTAATCTGATTGCAGTGCCCTTGCATACATACAAAAACTGAAATGGAAACCAAATATTTTATGTAAACATAAGGTTTATTGCAAATGTGCACTTCGCATCCATCACATTTTGAAAAATACCTGTATCATGGACACAATACGGCAACAATACCCAACGTTTAAAAAAACAATACATTACTCCTATCAAGAGTTCTCCCTGTGAACAAAGATGTACACATGGTCCAGGATTCTTGGTTTCATTTTGAGTCAAAGTCTTTGGTAGTTACACAACAAGTCCATTCTGGCAACATGGTTTTTGCTGTGGAGATAGGCACTGTTGTCATGCCATTGTTTCAAGTTGAAGTTCGCACCTGAACATGCAGAACACAAAAAGTCCCATAGGTCAGGATTGCATTGGCAGCCAGCATGACGCCAGCTGCTCAAATCCATCTCCCGCCTACTTAGCAACGTGATACTCACTTTTGTAAAATTGTAGTAATTGTACAGAGATAAGACAAAATAGGTAGTAGATACTTCCATCCTAATAAATCATTAAGTTGAACATGCTCCTATTAACAGACAATTCCATTTTATTCAGAATCACAAAACTAAAGTAGAATATCGGTATCCACCCTAATAAGCAGCACACCCCAACTGCACAGAATACAAGCAACGCTGTTATGAATCATTATTACGCTAATCAGTCAGTACGAGGCTGAAGAGCCAGCAGGCCTATTCCAACAACTCCTACATCTTCCTCTAGATTTTTTTGACTGAAGCTTAGGTTTAATTATTTCCTTTTGATATGTTATAGTGATAAAGACTAAAAGTACTGTAGACAGTGCTAGGTAGGAACATCCTTGCTACGGACGATTGACTTGTGTGAACCGCACAGAGCTTGCAATATCAGAAAGTCCAACAAAATCAACCCACTGTTGGAAATAGTGGAGATGGGGGGGGGGGGCCTCTTGGTCTATTTTTCCTCGGCTGGATCTGGTGAAGCTGAGTGAACAGACCACTCTGGCGTAGAGTGGTGTCCCCAGGATCAGGTCCGGGGCCAGCCCCGTCTCTTAGCCCTGTCCCCCTCCCTCTGTAGCGGGGTGGGGGGTTAAAAAAGGGCAAAGGGTTGGCCCTCCTGGGTCCTACAGGTCGGAGCCACTCCTCTGACGCAATGCAAGCGCTCTCCTGCTGGCTACAAAGTGAGCCCTCTCGTTTAGCGCTTTTGTCTAAAGAGAGATTGTCTAGGTGTCGTAGGATGGGCATATATTTGTTAATAGCCACCTACAGCCGCAAGTTTGAGCGTCTTTTCGTGTTGCTCTCAACAACGGTGTGTTTCATCATCTGTTACAGACAGCTTCATTGAAGTCGGCAGAGACGATTAGTTTACAATTGGAACTTGACTCCTGGCTCTGCTCGTCCCAAAGCAGAGCCACTTATACAGCAGAGCCGGCGCTGATGGGACAGGCCTGGTCGGGGGTCAGGGGTCGAAGCCCCATCTGGGTCTGGCGCTGGTACTGGTTGTCCAGCTGCAGTGGAACCATGGTGTCAGACTCGGACGGAACTCGTTCCTGAAACTTCTCCAGCTGCTCTGGACTTGCCAGGTTCTTTAAGAGGCTGTTCTCGCGCTCTAGCTGGTTGTTCTTCTCCGCAAGCTCCTTGATCTGCTCTTTGAGGATCTCCACTTCCTCCCTGACCGCATACATCAGGTGGTTCTTGACCAAATCCTAAAACAGGGAGAGAAAGAAAGTCTACGGTCACATAATGTGTTTTATAAACGTGTAGGAACGTGTAGTAACCATTAGGCTGGAAACATTTCTACATATATGTCCTGTATTAAGGTAAACGGTGGATCAGATGTAAATAATCTGGCTATGGAGGTGCACAGTGTGGCATACAGTTCGGCTCCCTTTCTGAGTTGTAACATAGCAGAAAGAACACAGCCACGCACAACAGCACGTGTACTGACAGTGCAGCTGTGTGCAGCCACATGCAGTACCATGCTTTAATTTTACTTGACTAACAGCTTTGACAGATATAATTAGAAATGTATGCAGTTGCTAAGGGCATGGATATGGTGGGATATGGAATAGCTTAGCGCATGTTTAAGGGTCAGGCTGCAATAGGTGATGGAATCAATGACAAAGGTCTTCATTCTTATGTTGTTGATACATACCATTGCCTGTTCGATTTTGTTGTCAATAGCAACAACGCTAGCACCGGAGGCACTGTGAAGGAAAATAAGAAAAACCATAAGACAACCAGTCCAACCAGTGCATTTGAGCAAAACAAACACATGGGCATAAGATGCAGGGTAGACCACTGTCATTCATATGCTGACACCAGACAATATGGCTACATATGTAAATTGCAGTAATGCATTCGATTATCCCTTTCAAATATTCACTATTTGTGTGTACGTCTATTTGTGTTTACATTGATTGTTAATGCAACCAATGGCAATTGTATGGGAAAACAGCCAGTACATATCCTTGTCCCAATATGATACTTTGGTCTGTAAAGTAGATATTCTATATCGTTATTTTTTATGCACTGGCAGAAATGACTTGTTTGCTATTTGCATCCTGACTGTTTCAAATTAGTCTACTTTTTGCATTAGAGGACGCGCCCTGCGGGAAGTGCGAAGTCCAGAGATACGGCGTGAGACTGCTGCCGAACCGCTTGCATATTTATATACAACCGCTTGCCTAACTGTTATACACAAATGACACCTTAAATTAGTATACTTGTAGTAATTTAAACAATTAGTTCACGTCGCACTGAAAAAGTTTTTGAAATTTTGAATTAAATCTACTAGCCTAAATATATGCATCAAGTGTAGCCTACACAAAAACAATGTTTTTTTACCTGTTGTCGAGTTTTACGGACACCACATCTCCTCCAACTAACGAGGAGAAAAATGATATGCTGAAGTTATGTAACTGATAGACAGCAACCTCCATTGGCGTTTTGAAGATTTCCGTAGTCATATTCAGGACTAGACCCGTTTGGATAATGGTTCTCGCCACGTTTGCGTTTGGTTGAGTAGATAAATCTACCAATCCAGCACAAATCCGTACAGTATTCAGCTTTATCGCACGACGCAGTGCACGACCCGATTCGGTTGCTCTTATTGTGAGTGGAGTTGAGTGTTGTGCGGCAGATTGATGTCGGCTATTACTTGCGTCACGTTAGGTTTCATCGAATGATTCTATTTCTGCCACCCGCAGCCATTATAACTGAACAGTGTCGTGACGTCATATGACACCAGACTATATTATGCAAATGAACTGCACTGGCATGAGTGCCCCTTTTCTGAACTCGTACAATCACAATAACAAAACCGGCCAAACAAATGCAAAAGAGGTGTGTGCTTGCATTTGTCCTGCTTTTTAATCGTTTTGTTTGCTAAAAAATCAAATATGCAGAAAATCCCCTAAGACTTAACATTCGGTTTTTTTGTTATTGTATTTCATCAGCTGAGATTTTCAGCTACAACTGAATTGTGTTAAATAAATGTAGGTCTATTAATCCTCTATCTTATTGGTACATTGTGGACTATGTGCAAGAGATCTTTCAAGATAATGAAAAAGTTATTGAGGCAAATGCGTATGCAGACTGTACAGTACATTTATGCTGTTTAATATTAACGCATGCATTACAGTTTTATAAAACGATGCCACAATAGTGTTTGTTATTTGAAATCCGTTTTATTTGCAGTTGCAATAGTAGAAGACATTACAACATAATTCAAATTGAAGTTTTATGGAAATCCCTACAAAGCTCTAGTAACTTCTAAGTTTAATTTCCGCGTGTCACGCCTAGAACTTTGACACCCACTGGTGGCGAGAATCGAAGTTACACCTTCTCATAAATATTTACAGCTTTCTTATCTTAGTAGGGCACACGCAACTGTCAACACAATTACCCTGTGTAGCTCAGTTGGTAGACCATAGTGCTTATAAAGCCAGACCTAGTGGGTTTGTTACTGTTGCGGGCCAGCATGAAATTGTGTGATACTATAAGCCCTAAACACTGTCTCTCTTCGTAAAAGCCATGGCTAGTACATATTACTCTGCATACATTTCCTTTTTTTATATAACTGCAATTAAATTCAGATCCAATAGTCATGTAAACTAATGATCTGGCCAAAGGCATTCAATTGCATGAGCAAATGGCAATACACAGTACCAAATAACTAATGTAAAATATACATATACTGTACAAGGGGAATATCAAAACAATAAATTACACTATACAGCTGAACACAAGCAGAAAGCACCTTAAATGGTGGTCAAAACGGCAAGTTAAGATTACTACTCTCAAAAATTATACTGGTCAATGCACAATCATACCACATTTACTAATGCTTGAAAACCAACATGTTTGGCTTAATAAATGTTGTTTCTAACTCAGTTGTACAAAAACGGGTCCTGAGAAAAATGTTGTTGACAAATTCAGAGTGAGTGGTGAACACTGACAGATTTCCCCCACTCTGGACCCTGTAGCAGATGAACCACGCAATGTGTGTTTTCAGATTAAGTGAGGAGAGGTTTGATCGTTTTCCATTCCGCAAGTTGGCCTTTAACCGAGAAACATTGAACCTATTAGTGCCAATAATACCTGTCACTTCTGATTTCATGCTGTGCTGTTTAATACCAAACAGGGCATCTGGGGGTTAGTGGTGGAAATGGCTCTCTCCCAAATGCCAACCAATTCCCAGTTAAGTGCACTCCTTTAGACTGTAGATCATAGGGCCCTGTTCAAAAGTAATGTACTATGTAGGGAAGAGAGTGCGGTTTGGGCTCCAGCGTTAGATGTAAGGATACATTTATTTTGCCTGGTTGTAATCACACTCTGGGGGGTAGTCATTGTAATTGGCTGTGATTTAGTTCAGGTATGCTATAAAGGCATGTACTGTACTGATTTCCTGTGTTCTGATATAACCCGCTGGATATAAAGAGACACACACTAACCCACAGAGAGACAAAGAGAGAGATACCAAGACAGAGTGACAAAGATAAAAAGAGACAACGATTACAGTATTGCTACTGCAGTTAAAGTTAATAGCAATGCCACTTACACGATTACTATTATTACTGAGGTAGAGCTAGAAAGTGAGGTGCTTTTCTCCATGAGAATTTGAGCAAAACCAGTGGTTCTCCAAAATGTAATTTGTCTGGGTCACACCAGCCACATTAACCCCAGTTTGTCTCCCGTTTGTACAATATTAGAAACTGTCACTCAGACAGTTGAGCTTGCTGGGTTTGCGCCTAAAGGATACAACAGGATCTATGAGTCAGTGTCATTATACAAGAGACGTTGATATGAACCAGACTTTCCATCAGGTGTACTGGTCTGACAGTGAAGGAAAAACACATTACATAAGATGTGCTCTGTCCGTCTAGCTCATCTAGATCCAAATAATGCTCTGCTGAGGTCCTGTAAACCTGTCAACATCCCAAACAGCACCCCATAGTGTATTTCCCATATATTTCTTTGGGCCCTCACTAAAGGACATGCAGGGATATTTGGGACACAATCCTAATGACTGTGTGTCTTCTCCACAGCTGACAGCAATGATTTTCCCATTATGTGTGAGATAGATTTATGGCCATGGAGTCAATGGAATACCTTGTACTTAACATAACGGATCACCCTGAAGTGAAGCCTACGATGCAGAGAATAGAAGAAGTAAAAAAACGGGCATAGACTGACAAGTTGAGATGAGACACAATGAAAACCTACTCATCACCGTGTCAGCCGGAGAATAGTAGAGATGTCTGTGACAGACTCTTCAACTGTGGAAACACTGTGGAAACACAATGCTCAGTCTTCACCCGTAACACAATGGACTTCACTGTGCCACCGGGAGACGAACAAACGTCCTTAAGAGCATTGACTATTTTTCTCCTTTCGTCATCAAATAAATGAATTTCGATGAAATTGTTATAGGCATTGAACCACTGTCTACACTGCGTCCAGTAATCCAGGCCAAAGAAATTGAATTATACAGAGGAATAAAACATTGTCATCGTTTATTTACCAGTAAAAAAACCACCAATAATACCGTCACCCGACATTGTAATAACATATTTAGCCATCCCATCACACTTTTCCCACCCAGCACACTCCAAAGACACTACCAACACGCTTGAAACGTGCTCCAACCGCAACTTACCGCCGATACCCCCGCTGGGACAGACCAGGAGAATAGGGGGGTTGGTGGTAGTTAATTGCTCTAGCAACGCTGCTCAGACGTCTCTGTGTCTGCAGCGGTGTTGAGACGGCAGTAGGCGGCTGGGTTACTCGTTGAACCCTCGGCTGGTCCTGCCCTGGGGATGGCGGTGAAAGATAAGGCCCGTCCCCGGACTGACGGGAGGCTGGTACAACGCGCGGTCGCGATCGACAGGCTCCCATCCTAACTTCCAACCGGACGAATGAGGGTGTAATGGACAAACCGGGGTTCGTGGCTGTTTTCAGTTCAATGTTCCGTTGTTCACCATTGTTTCTGTGTTTTTTTTGTTCTCTCTCCCTCTCTTTCTCTCTCAAACGCACAAAGAGAACTGACAAGTATGACAGGCTTTGGATGTGAACTATGGTCTTTATTTATGTGGCATATCACAGTGGCAATCGTCATGTAAGGTTCCAAAGAGGTTTTAGGACTCAACCTTGAGCAACCATCTTCATGCAATAGTTATTTTATGCTACAAATCTTAAGTTCTTTAGAAATGTCTGGGTTTCAGAGATGTCTGCAGTTTTGTACCGGGGATAAATTATTTTTTCACATTCACATTTCACATATATATTTAATAGAGACATTGAGGAAACATAGCGTAAAAGACGCGTTCTTAAAGGGTAGTGGACTGGATACAAACCCATTCTGTAGCACCTGAGGCAGTGATTCAGATGGTTAGGCCTGAACCTGGTCTACATTCTAACAACAACATTAGCGGTTATAAGAATAGAGATACACTGTAGGCCTTGTGCATTGAAAAAGCTATTACTGTTCTCATTCCGTTCACATTAAAGAACAAGTCAAAGCAGGACATCATGTTGAAAACAATGGTATTATACTACTGAAGTTGAGAGATGGATGGAAAATGTGTCAGGCTTAATCTTTAAAGTAGCTATAGAAGTCACTAATTGAGCTGTGTCAAGTCAACAAGGCTTTGCTTTCACAGTGCAGGTAATTAATGTGCTAATGTGAGAGGAAGGTGTGACACACTCATACTATGAATAGTTGGGGAATGTTCTAGAATATCTGGCTATGTTCCAGATAAAACAACAGTAATAGAAAATTAAACATGTTGCTCATCTAAATAAATGTTGTTCATTTCTTTTTTAAACTACATAGACTCAAATGAAACGTTATTCCTAACATTGTTCACCTCTTTTGACTAGAATAATATGGAACATGTGCAAAAAAAATGCTGTAAAGAGAACATAATTATTTAGAGACTTCTGCTGTCATCTCCACTGTAAACTTAACCTTAACCATTAGGATGTCTGACCGTTGATCACACTTCATGGATTTTCAATCAATTCCAGGCTACAATATAATTATGTCTCTTATGAATTCTAGAGGCCGTCTAAAAGAGAATGCTATCATGAGTCATTTGATCAGAGAGAGCATAAAACATGATGAGATAGTCATCACCACGGAGTACCTAGCTCCTCTGTGACCATATCGGCACCAACCAGGGCGTCAAGTATTTTTCATGGGTGTGTACCGCTGCTGTGACATCAGCCTAAACGAATATGGCAGATGTTATCAAATAGATAATCTTCTGGAAGAAGAAGCTAAGGGGCCATTCCAAGCTGCGCTGCCCAGAAGGCCGTGAAGGTACAGCTACTCCAAACATCAGTTGTATATCTGAGTCCCAAATGGGGCCATGTCATATTTACAGTGCCCTACTTTTGACTCGGGCCCAAAGGTCTCAGATGAACAGACAATATTTACATCAGTACTGTTGCTGAGCCCACGCCAGTGATTCAGCTTCCTCTAACTATGTGGTCCGGACAGCCTCCGCAGTGACGACCTCCTTTCAGACAGCCAAACACCTGACACCCGAAGCCTCCAGAGAGACAGTTACGTAAGGCTATTTGAATAGTTACAAAACGGCAGACAATCTTTATCATCAGCCGCGTGTCCCAAATTTCCCCGTGGAGCACTTAGCCAGAGGGATTAGGGTGCCGTTTGGAACGTACATTAGGTCTACACCAGTGTGAGTCAAGGGCGTGTGTCCCCAGGTGTCGGCCTCCTGACGGTGAACTGTGTGAACCTCCCTGTTTGGCGAAACATCTGTGCTAACAGCCTCCAATTCGTCTTCACTAGAGAGGCTCTCTGGATGGTGCCCAGTGGCAGAACAAACGCCGCCCGGTCCGTATTAGTTGCACACGGGTACCGTTTAGATCAGCCAGCAAGCGCGTGGCCTGGCGGTTTTTGATTTCCATGGCGATCCAGTACGAAAATGTACGCACTCGGCCCTCTGTATTGTCCCCGTAAAGAGCTAAATGACCTCAGTGAAGAAGGAATAAATGAATGCCCTAAAGGTCACAGGGCCGCAATGATGCAAAATGGAAACTTGCGGAGGACAACAGTGCGATGTTGTAATTCGATGGCATTCAGTGGCAAATAGGGTGGTCTTTTGTTGTAACGTGAATTATGCGAAGGTCAGTTTGACACAGGCAGACATTCACGTCTTTGTTTTAATATTGTCACTCTGCATGATCTGATTATTGTAATTGACTAACTTGTGGTTTTGAAATCTTTATTAGGCCTGCAGCTCCCCTGGAAACGTAGGTCGTTTATCTTAATCAAATTCTGGGTTGTCTGCTTTGAACGTAAATGTGTATAAACAAAACTACTGTATTTTCTTTTTTTTCTAGTTTAGCTCCAGTTTTCAGGCGCCTTGAAACCTGCCCACTAACCCAGCAAAAATAAACAAGTCTTTTGCATTTAACTTGCTTTTGAGTGTTTGAATAGTAGAAAAAACAATGCACAACTTCCAAACTGGTTGGGATTTAAGTGCAACAGTAAATCAGGAGCTTTTAAGTGATAGTCACTTAATTACTCAGTTTAGCTACCAGCTATCTTTATTTCTAGTAATCAAGTTCATGCCACTGATTTTATAAATGACTTTTAAACACCATGTTTTGGAACTGCAAACATTTCTTCCCCCATTAGACAAAATGTTCAGGGTTGCAGGAAATGATTTCTAAGCAGCTCCCTCTGATGCAAAGGTAACACTGCTGCAGGGGAGCAATCTGGCCCACTGTTCTTTCAGCAAAATCCTTTCCCCAACTCTCAGAGTATATATACAGTAGTCCACCTATATGCCATTTTTTAAAAAGAATTACTTGACATTGCATTCTTAAAATGATAACTTTTTCTTACAGTGGTCAAATGATTAGCATGAAACAAAATTTCCTGTGTCAAAATTGTTCTGATTTAAGCAATTAATTGGGTACTAAAACATCTCTTCCACATCCCTGTATACAATGTATAGACATAGCTACACACTGTATACAGAGAATGTTTTGTCTGACTTCACTTTACAGAGGGAATATAACATATATTGTCTGTGGGGAAAGAGACTTTCATTTCAGAATGTTTGAGTTGCTATATATTGTATACAAACAGAAAGGTCTTGCCATTCCCTGCAAATTAGTCAAATCATAGGATTTGGTCAAAAGTAGTGTACTAAATAGGGATAGTGTGCCATTTCAGACATGGGTAGTGTTGCCGTGCAAAGCAAAAGTGTTCCGGGACGACTCAATCCAAAGCATGAAAAGCTGAAATGCTACGGCCTTCAGCCAGCCTTCTAAGGAAACATCTTTGTGGAGTGTGAGCTGCCTGGAGTTGACTCATGTACGAGAACAAAAGGTTACAGAGTTCAAAGTCATCTGTTTGTCTTTGATTCCTAACTAGCGCGCGGACACACACATGTCTGGTTTGAATAGGAGGATTGATGAAGGAATGGGGGAAGTGCTGACAACATACGGTTTAACGCGTGTTGAAAGTAATACTATTCAGTACCGCCGGTGAAAACTCTTCTGTCTTCTGTGAGGGATATAAAACGTATGGCAGAAGTACCGGACAAGGTCAATTAACCAATGTCTCTGTAGACGTTAGGTGGCACGCCTCCTCTCTCCCTGACGCCTCTTCTCTTCCCTTGCTCCTTTCGTCCCTCCCTGCTTTCGTCCCTCCCCCGTGAACAGCTGCGTGACATGTCGGCGAGGTCTTGACTGAGGATGGAGGATTCCCACTGTCTATCTCGGCCTAGTCAGCGAGAAATATCTGGATCAAACCGGCTAGGCGGGAATGAAACGAGAAAAAAATTGCAAAGTGCCTATCGATGAATTGCTGTGAACGTGAACTAGCGCAGGAGTCAGTCAGCGCGATGGCCCTCTGGGTGCCATTCTGGTCCCAGCCCAAGTTTGTTGGACTTGTTTAGTGCGCAGTTAACTAAACCATTGGGGGAGGGAGCCCAGGGTACAATGAGGTTTACAAATCAAGTCACTGTCGAGTTCCACAATGATTACTGTATTGCCTAGGCCAGTTAGAGCTAGAACTAAGTCGGTTTAATGAACAACAATAAAGAATTCTCCACAGATTCTGCATATGTTCTATAGTTTACACGCTTCTTTAAACTGAGCCCATTGACCTTGTGCAGACGCTCTAATCCAAAGCTGAACTTTACACCCTACTGCGTCCAGGACAAGTGTCCGTAAAACAACTGAGAATAAAAGTTATTTTAGATTTAATTGATTGAAATTAAATTGAAGTTCCATCCACTCATTAGGATTTATAAGGCATAGGATCTCGGATCGGCGCTGGTATAAGACAGAGGCTTAGGTTTTTTGATCTCAAACCTACTTTGTTACAGACAGAGCTAGCTCTGGGCTATGGGGCAATCTGATATGACTGGTAACAAATTTTTTGTTCATATTGCATGTGAGTAAGGCATCAAAGAAAGGCACTTCCCAATGTTTACAGCTCAGTAACCATAGTCTGTGTTCGTGCTAACCAACCCAATCCAGGGAAGCACTGAAACCAGACAGAGCTGTTCCTGTTTTGACTGCATCCAATACTCAGTCCTAAATGGCTCTCTTCTAGCCTACATAGCACACTGCATTTGACCAAGCTCAGGCAAGCAGTGCACTAATAGAAGTAGGTTGCCGTGATAAACATGCAGACCAAAGTGTTTCAGATGTGACTGCAGCCCCGGCGTGCTCCCAGCGATGATGCCGGGATCTGTTCACCATAGTAGCTCATTAATAATGAACTGTTTGCTATCTCAGAAACCGTCTCTGTCTTTGTGTCTTATTAATGGATGGTTTGTCGGGGGATGGGGTGTGTGTGTGTTGTGTAGAGTAAAAGGGGAGTGCAGCTTCCAGAGTGAAGTGAGGCCTCACAGCATGACCCCTTCTGCATTATGTGTGTGTGCGTTTATGTGTGTGTATGGAAAGTGCAGAGCCCATGACTGACACCCCCTCTCATCAAACACACGCACACACACACGCACACGCACACGCACACACACACATATATAAATATATATCTGTGTGGTGCCTGACTCCCACAGCTCCAATCCCCAGCTCATAAATGTATCATGAATATCCCATAATGCCCAGGAGTACAACTCTCTATGACTCACTGGGCTGGTCCCCTGCCCGGAGACCTCCACATCCCCCCACCCACCCCGACGCCTCTCAAGTCCTTTCTCTGTCAAGCAGCGAGGAGAGATCTCAGTTGAGCCCCGCCCCCTGTACGTCTCGCCGTTGCGGCGACAACTCGTCTCTGTCGCCTCTGAAACTTCTCTGCCGTAAGAAACCGCAGCTGAGGTCACTCCGACGTTCAGTGGAGGGCGGGAGATCACTACCGAAACGCCTGAAAAGCCCAGCTGGACCAATAGTATGTCATGGGCACCATTTATGAAACCTGACCGATTCGGCCGGGGTTCGTTTTTTCCTCGGCATCAAAGGTTTTGGCTGTTTGATGTAACAAAGTAGTGCTGTAGGAGCTCATGGCGGGGGGTAGGGGGAGTTGTTTGTGAGTTGAGAGGAACAGGAACCAGCCTTTCCTGGGTTCAAAGTCCCCCCCCCCACCCGAGCCACGCCAACGGCCACAGACATGGGGGGGTTGTGTACCTCCCCTTACTATTGTGTACGTGCAGAATTAGATTGTTCAAAAAAATCTAACATTCCACATTGTGCCCTCAGTCAGGCTACGTTGAAGGTGAGGTAAGGTGGGATGTATTCTGTTGTTCTACGGTCAATGGATAGAAATGAAGCCAGCGATACTTAACAGATAGGAACAAAGGCCCCCATCACTGAGGCTGATAGATATGACTGGCAGCGTCATCCAATACAACAATCACAGCATCATACTGTACATTTCCCTCTGTTGTTCTGATGGTAAACCAGATGAGAGAATGCCATGGCTTTATGAGAGTCTATTGGCTGCTGTGTGCCACATTGCCCAGTATTCTCTTTGTAGCACAGTGCTTTGGACCGTGGCTCATTTGGAACTCAAGGCACTATCTTCTGACAGCAAGACCAACTGCATATTTGATTGAAGCATCTTTGAAATCAATATGAATGTATTCAAACAGGATTGTTCTTTTTCTCCTGGGCGAATTTTTGACTGAATTCCTGATTAATGAACTGCCACCGCCGTCACAATGGTGAAATAGAGATAGAAACTACCAAAGTTACACTTTTGGCAAACTTTCTCCTTGAATCTTCTAAAATAACAGAATTGACAGATTGCCGTGTCAAGATGATAGGTTGGTCTTTTATATTGATGTTGAAACTTCAGACAACGATAATGCTTAGTTGATGTTTGCCATCAAGCTCGGGATTAATCTTAGTACTTAAAAAGCTAGATGAATAACCACTCTGCTATATGTACATACAATCAGTGCTGCGGACAGAGTAAATAAAATGGTAGTTAAACACTAAACTGCAAACACTTTACATACATTTCTTTTTGCAACAGCTGGGTAAACTGTCATGCCAAAAACATAACTTAACTGTGTTTAATTCCTGTATACTACACCACAGCACACTATACAATCAATTTTCTTTAAACCCAAGGTTGAACAAAGGACATTATAATACATTTTCCCTTGAGGACCTCTGATAAATATCAGAACAGGGGAGTTAACCTCACGCCTCATAGCTGTTCCTGTGAGGAGCATCTGTGGCATAACAGGATGTAAATTGCTTTCCTTACCACTCCGCCACTGTAGAGAGCGGGGGTAAAGTCCAACCACTGTAAGACAGAACTGTGTGTTGGCTGTAGCATTACGGTTGGACAAACACACTAACTAACTTCTTATGGCCTTGTCACTTTCTCTCAACCACATTCATTTAAAACGATCCGGGGGATAAAACAGACTGAGGCAAACTTTTCAGCTGAGTGCTTCTTCCAAGAGGAGTAGATTTCCGGTATATTACCAGGCAAGCACTACGTTTATTTGTTAAAATAGTAAAGAAAATCCCACCCGATGTCTAAGACTCTGCTGCCGGTAGGATTAGGTTTAGGGAGGATAGTGTAGTCAAAGGAAAATAACAACCCAAGCTCGAAACTTCTCACATCAATCTTCCTGTGTCTGTGTGTATGTTTTTTTCTTCAGTTTTCTTCATGAGATTAATTTGTAAAACATGACTCTCCAACATGCAGTAACAATTGATAATGCCGCTGGAATGAAAAAGCGATGACGTTAAAACTGTGATGAAAGTCAGCCAAGCAGAAGAGGACATGTACCGGACAAGTGCATGTGAACCGTTTCAAGACGTTTCAGAAACATTTGCCCACGTAAGCAGAGCTGAGAGCCAGGCAGGTGTCACGATCCCTGCATACTAAGCGACAGCCAATTCCCTTTCGCGCCCTGCTTTTCAACGAAGACACGGTCCAAAGTAGTGTACCTGGAAGGGAAAAAGTTGCCATTTCGGATGCAGGCCTTATCTTTTCTGTAGCATCGGAGAGCGTTCTGTCATACTTGAGGTGATTCTCCCAAACATGTCAGGAGACTGGCGTGATGCCAGAGTGCAAGAGATCTGTTAGCTACGCGATACAAAGGCTGTCAAGAGAAGAACTGACTAAATACCAAAACACTGTGAGTCGGTAACAATGCACACTGAAGCTATGTCCTGGTTTAACGTGAGTATGGAATTACACTTTGTGGAACATTTCAAGGCAACGGTAAAACAAAAATCACGCACAAGTGATGCAGCACCTTCCGTTGGGCCATCTGGTATATTGCATGTGACTGACAATGTTTCAGTTGATCGCTCTAGTGCCACCCCTCTGGGCAATGAGTGTAATGTCATAAATGGGATTCCATTGGGAAGATGCCCAAAACATTGTTGCTTTTGAAGGACGGTTGAATGCTGTATAATCCCCTTGCGTGTCAAATTAGTGTCATTTTATAAACACAGGATCTACATGAGAAGATGTAGCGTGTCAAGTATCTGGTTACTCTGGCCAGTGACCAGTGTTGCACGCACCATGTTCTAAACAAACGAGTTACGCCGGTCCCCGTTGGTTCTTCTGAACAACAAGAAAGGCACTTGCAGACACTCATGTTGTGAAGATAAGCCTAATGCTTAAGCATAGCTGTGCTGAGGTTTCTGAGCGATATTCAAAGACCGGAGGGTCGGGACAACATATCAGATTTACATCTGAAGAGAACATGGATCATACAGAGTGTATCTGAATCATGTCGCGAGGTGAAGGATTTCAAGCTTGGCGTAATCGTGTTACTGCAGAAAGCCAATACAGTCCCTTCCAAAAGTGTTGTTCACTAAAGACATTTGGGTTTAAGATCAAAAGATGAGAATGAGACAAAAGTTCAGAATTTCCGCTTTCAGTTTCTAGTATTCACATCTAAAGGTGTTAAACAACTCAGGACAGACCACCCTTTGTTTGAACCCATCCATTTTTCAATTGAGCAAAACTACTGGAACATGTGACTGACAGATGTTTCTTGTTGCCCAGGTGTTGCCTTTTAGGTTGATTGTTCAAACATTAAATAGCTCTGCATGACTAGTTTCCATTCTTTGTTTAAACCCATTAAGACTGCATTTCTTGTAAAAGAGGATAAACCAACGTAAAGACCAGAGAGCTGTCTATGAGAGAAAAGCAAGCCATTGACAAGATGAGAAAAGAATGAAAATTTACCAGAGCCACTGGACAAACATTGGGCATAGAAAGCACAACAATTTGGAATGTCCTGAAGAAGAACTAAACTACTGGTGTACTGAGCAACAGACGTCGAACAGGTCGACCAGGGAAAACAACAGTAGTTGATGACAGAATAATTGTGAGAAAACCCCCAAAACATTGGTAACTGACATCACCCACAACCTCCACAGTGCAGGGGTGAAGGTATCACAATCCACTGTTTGAAGAAGACTCAGAGAGCAGAAATATTGAGGCCACACAACAAGATGCAAATCACTCATCAGCAGTAAGAATCAGAAGGCCAGATTGAAATTTGCAAAGTACAGAGATGAGCCGCAAAAGTTCTGGAACACGATGGTAAAAAACTATGTGTGGAGAAGGAAAGGAACTGCTTATGGCCCGAAGCATACAAGCTCATCTGTGAAGCATGGTGGAAGTAATGTCATGGCTTGGGCGTGCAAGGCTGCTTCTGGAACAGGCTCATTAATATTAATTGATGATGTATTTGATGATGGTAGCAGCAGAATTAATTCAGAAGTGTCTGAAACATTTTGTCTGCCAATTGAGAAATTCATTGAAACTAATCGGGAGGAAGTTTATCATGCAGCAGGACAATGACCCAAAGCACACTGCCAACAAAACTAAGGACTTCAGGGGGAAAAAGTAGAAGGTTTCAAAGTGGCCAAGTCAATCACCTGACCCTAACCCAATATAGCATGCATTTCAACTTAAAAGGAGACTGAAGGGAGAAACTCCCCAATACAAACAAGAACTGAAAGAAGCTGTGGTATAAGCCTGGAATAGCATCACAAATGAAGACAGCAACAGTTTGGTGATGTTGATGGGTCGCATCTTTGAGACAGTTTTTGCAAGCAAGGTTTATACCACCATATGTTAAATGTTATTTACTTTAAGATTATTTGTTCCATTACTTTTGCTCACATAAAAATGCTGTGGTCTAATACAAACTTTGATATGTCCTAAGTTGTTTAACATATCTAGATATGAATACCAGGAAATGAAAGCTGAAATTCTGTTCTCTTGTCTCATACTCATCTTTTGATCTTAACCCAAATGTCTTCAGTGACCATAAAAACAAAGGAATTTGCCTTGCCGTTCCCTTTGTTGGATACTTTTGGAGGGGACTGTATATCTGCAGAACGTGACGTGGATCATTTATTAGCTGCGTCTCGTCTAAATCACTATAATAATTATGTCTACTACCAAGAAGTCAGTGTGATATGTCAGTAGAGGTAGTAGAAAGTAATGGGAGACAGGGCATGCTTTTTCAATGAACAGTCTGTCACCGTTGGGTGTCTTCTATGAATTGCTTCAAATGTTTTGTCTAGCCCCGGTGAAAACAGAAACACAACCTCCATCAGCTAAAGCGTAATTAGTGGATTAACTGTTCTTTTTCCACAATAAAGAAAGCCAGGTTGGGATATAAATCACCCAGGCATCACACCCCTTTCCTACTCAATGACCCTACTTAAAATATCATCATAATCTTAAAAGAATGTATTATTTCAATACTGTACATGCAAGTTCCCAATGTGCGCCCTCTCTCCGGTTAAGTGCACTGCTTTTGAACCGAACGCTTGTGAAGACAGAAGAGGAATCGAGGCATGCATTGTTCTCTGATATTTACGTCAGGCTCACCGAACGACAGTGCTATCTGGAGGCTGCTTGCAGGCAGCAGGTCACGTCACTGAGCCTGGTGGTAATCTGCCTGACCAGACTGTTATTACAGAATGGTTCCGCCGTGCGGAGAAATCACACCGCCGAGCGTCCCCGTCACCTCGGACCCAAAGAATAGAGGCCGCCGGAAAGACAACAAGACCTCCGTGGAGACATGGCGGGCCGCTCCCATTAAGAAACACACAACCCTAAGACAATGGAACCAAGTACTGAGTCTGATTTGTGTCAGTAGGAAGCGGCCCAAGCCATGCACACCGACCGACCCTCCCCATGACTTTCTTTACACCTGCTTTCAAATGTTTTGTTTTCACATCTTTCTGCGTGGTCCGAGCGCCGGCTGTAACTCATCTGCTGCAAGATAAGCTGTCTATAATCCCCCCGCCTGCCACGCCTGCGGTTGATAATTAACATGTCTTGGACTTGTCTGTATGTTTTCTGTGGCGTCTGGTTCAGGTTTATTAGTGGCAGGGGTTAAGGGTGTTTTTTTGTGTTCGGAGTGTTGACAATCCAAATGCCTACGGCAGGGGCGAAACAAGGTGAGCCCGTCAAGCCTGTAGAATCTTCGCCGCTCCGTGACACCGATACCACTATTTACACGGCAGGCAGACGCATTTACGCGAGCTGCTCTCCAACACGCCTACCTCCGTGAGGACTTCGACGTACTGTCCTAGATGTTGTGTGTCCCGCGCAGACACCACTACCAGGCTCCTTGTGCGATTTTGCAGCTTGCTCAATCACACGCTCTTGGAATAAAGGCCCAAGTGGCATTGTGGTGCCGCCGTCTATCAACACAAGCATCAGCTGCACATTGTTATTTTTTTCTTCCTTTCTCTCAGAAGATGAACCCTATTGGGTTAATAGAACACAGGATGGAACTTTCCGTGACCCAGTCTGTTATAAGGACCACCAGGAAGTTGAGCTACGCACAGACAGGCACTATTATTAGGTAGACTCTGGATGGCTCAACGGCCATAAAAGTGGGATATTTTCCACACGTTGAGATATAACAATTTTTTTTCTTTGCCCCTTATTTTGTCTTTACTTGTCTTCACACTTCCAAATGTTCATTGGTGCTTTTTATTGTCAGTTGGTTTTGTGTTTGTCGCTTTTGTGCAACTGATGAGGCAAAATCAGCAACATTGTAGTTTTTTTTGTCCTGAACAGGTGAACTAGGGCTCTTCAATATATGGACATGAAGAAAAACTTGAGAATTATACCAACTATAGTCCATATTATAATGCAGCAGGGTCTTTAATAGGCTTTTGAGGAGAACCTTGGCACTGTATGTTGAGGTGCATGACAGAGCTGCAACATAACACCGAAAAAGGGACTTGAAAACAAGGAGGCGGGGAAAAAAGAAAGACGGGGTGGGGGAGTTGGGGAGGGAGAGACGGCTCGTCTCACACAGCTGTTATTCTGCTGTGCTTCCTCTGATAGCAGCCTTGGCTGTACTCCCAGTTCTTTAGGTAAACTTGCTGAGAAACTCAATGACTGACTGCACAAAACACAATCACCTTGTTATGTGGTGGCCTCTCTGTGAAGAGAAAGGTGCCACTGTGTTTCTTTTTTAATTATTCAATTATTATTCTAATTTAGTCAGGGGTTAAAAAAGAAATCATACATTGACTTTTGCATATAAGTATACATATATTAATTGTACAGTATGGACAACACATAAACACATATTTTTACAAAACCATATGTCAAAACCAGGCACATTTCTCCTCAAAATGTGTAATGTCCAGACAAATTGCATAAAAAGGTTCAAGTCTGGGTTAGTTTTGCAGCTTAATCTACTCTGTATGATTAAAGGAAGTTTTACCGCATTCAGAAGCTATCAAGTACTATCTAATCCTTTGTACAGTACTGTTTTATTGTTTTACATATATTGTTTCATCCTTGGTGAGGTCAAAAAAGTCTAAGCTTTTCTCAATATCGCTTTGTAAATAAGCCGAAGAGAACTCTGCTTTCCTCTTACATAAAAGATACAATGATGAATTGTAAAGCTGTCGCCAGAGATAAATCGCCAGGGAGAGGGATATACAGCATCCAAGTGTAGAAGCTACTGTGTGCATATAAATGATATCCCCATAATCTGAAACACAGCTTGGATTATTTACTTTCCACCAGCACTAGGTTGCTTACATTTTTACATAATAACAAAACAAAGACAGCCATTGATAACCACAGAACAGACAGAATAAAAAACCTATGTACAGACACCATTAAAAAAATGTCAGTATCGTCCATACCGAGTGCAAATGGCGTGTTTCACTGTACGTACAGTGCTCCTCGATAATGCTGATGTGTTTAAAACGTCATTAGCTTCTTATCGCAGAACTGGCTTATTGGGCAGACAATAATTCTGTAATCCGTCTGTAAGTCATGTCCCAAGTCAAAAGGGCTGTACTGTCGGCATGACCTGGACACTGAGATGGAACAACAGGCCACACCTTAATTAGCCCGGTCCCGCATCTGATTGGGATGTTTTGCCAACTCGTTTCGGGTTGTTTGCGTGTCACGGACAATAGGAGTTGGCAAGACGGAACGGATAGATGGGACATGGCTTCATTGCTGAATGGCCTGCTGCTTCAGCAAGGAATGAAAAGACCCACAAGAATCTTCCTTTGCCCATCTATCACAGACTGTTTCTATAGCAACGCCTTTAAAGAGAGATTGTGTTGGCTGGAACAGCAGATGATTTGTTAATGGATTGGAGAGAGGTGTGTATTTTTCCTGTCCACGGCTTTGTAGAACTTTGTTCGAAGCTTTGTGCTCACCTTCTGCGACCCAGACGTGTATTCATATTTCCAAAAGAAATAGGACAGGACTGACATGGTATAGCTTGTTGGTAATACATATCATAGCTCCAGGGTTATTATGCAAAAGAATGGACAGGAACTACATGACCTGTTTGACTACAGTACAAAACAATAACTCATATCCACAAAGTATTGCATATGAGAAAATGTATGATGAAAGTGCTATGAAAAGAGTCATTTTACTACTACTTGTTTTGGTTACAGCAAAAGCAAGACCTCAATTATCTTTGGTCAGAAGAGTTTTACCAAGTCAACAGTTATTTTGGGTACCTCATGAGCTGCTAAGGACTTCAGAGTTACTTGCAGGTGTCTTTGTTATAGAAAAGGCTGCAAGTCAGTGGATCCTGCAACATCTTTAGAGTTAAAAGAAGACCTAACATACAATTACTGCCATGGGATAGTGTCCTTACGGTCATTATTTCACATGAGGCAACAAGCACTAGGCTAATACAATTTCAAAATCCCAAGAACTTTTCTTTCGATGATTTCATTGAAATATTACAATTTGTATGAAAAAGCAGAAGTCTGACAACATGTTAGGCCACAAAGTAATCAAAGAGATTACAAAATAATGTCTGACAAAAATGGCATCAAACATTTTACCACTACAATCTTTTCATCTAACCTGCAGTCAGATTCCCCATCCTCGTCTGAAACGTGCTATTAAGTTGTCAGTTGGCAATGCCTTATCGTGTTACCTTACTCCCATCTTTACCAATAGTTTGTGGATACGAGCCCAGGACCCATAATCTGTTCATTGGCCAAGATTTGTAAAGGTCACATCATGGTATTATTTATGTACCCATCAGTTTAGCAGAATATTTGATTGTCGGGAAAATGTAAAAGGAGATATTTACGGATGGTTAATGTGTTGCCAGCCAACCATCAAAAGTAAAACAGATACCTTACGGTTGAGTCCCAGCCCACATTTCTGCCCCGAGCTTGAAATTCAGTACAGTTCAACCTGTAGTCTTTACTCCACTGTTATGTTAATGTCTTCCATACTAAAAGGTCTGGTGCACATGATCATTAGTGTAAATTAGAAGTAAGCTGACTGGACTGCTGAAGCCACGCCTTTAATGACAGCACTAATCTAGTAAAAATCTTAATAAAAAAATAACCTTGCTGATGTATCTATTGCATGCAAAGCAATGCAAACTTGATTGAATGACTTCTCTTTCCTAAAAAGGTATGGAAACGTTGTTATTATTTCATTTTAATGAGCCGTGCATTTTTACCACATCAGTCACCATCACGGCAACAGTCATTAGGAACATTCCCTGACGAGTCTCACCTTGGTTGACCCTGAAATGCACCCTATCTCCTACGCAGTCCATTACTTCTGATCCGGGCCCAAATGGGGTTATAGAGATGAGGTTGCTGGAACACAACCACAGGTTCCTCTTATACCATAACTGTCACATAAACACTTTGAAAAAAAACGTAGGAGTGTGTCGGAAACAAAGCCCAAGGCCAAAACTCTTTTGAGGGCAAATCGGTTGCATTTAGTGAAGTGTTGAAATGTCGCAGTGTTAGGAGAGAAGACCGGAAATTAATGTTTGTTGCATCTTTCCTTATATACTGTATGTACTACATATTTTATATTTCTATTAGTACTATATGTGGTACTGTGGCTAGTCTTGTCATCTTGCAACGGAACAAACAAAATGTATAATAATTTGACTTGGTTGAATACAATGAACGTTTGATTATAATTGATATACCAAAGGACTCAGGAAGGCAAAATGGAGACATCAAGCCTTTAAAAGCCCATTTACAGGGGTGGCTGAGGTCCGTATCCCAAACACCAACATTATCTCTACGTTTGACCAGACTCCCAGAGTCACTGCGAGCACAGAGTTCCATTTAGGATGCAGGCTGGTAATTGGACCAGAGACCTTCATTGACCCGGGTGAGGCGTTCCTGTAGAGGTCACAGCAGCGTCATCCGTTGCTTGTCAGAGAACATTCGGCAGCCAGAGCAAGAGGCCGACAACCTCCAGAGGCAAGCAGACGGTGGCGGAAACCGCAGGCGGGTGCAAACAAGTCCAGGGGTGGTAGACGGATCGAGCGCGCCACCGGGCGCGCCACCCGTCTAACCAGTCGGGAGTTGCGTGCAGCGTGAAGACCACCAACACAGGGTGAACTCACACGCCACATAGTAATCGTTCATTCAAAGGCCATGAACCAGGGGATAACATGTCACACAAGAAGGTGACACCACGAGAGGACACTCTCCCTCCTCCATTCCCAGGAAAAAAAGAATTAAAAAAGAATCAACTCAGCCGACTGCTCAACCTGTAGTCCATCCTTCCCTTTCATAGCAACTTGGATTAATGTGTGCGTACATTTTTTGCATTGTAAGCCATACGTGCTGAGGAACGTTAATATACCGTGTGACACCTTTCATTGGTTTTCGTTACGCGATACAAAAGGTGTGCATATGTGGTACAGAGTTAACTGTGAAACCATGTCCCTGTTTCACCCCAGCTTTAGCAATGCAAGCCTTTACAGAGCAATGCGGAGCAGAGAGGGAGAGAGACGGAGAGAAAGAGAGGGAGCGGCGTGTTTCACATTCCTGCTTCGGTGTCTTGCAATTGGCTTTCTTGGCAGTGGAATCTCCACCTCCAAAACCAAGCCTGCGTTGGCCAGCTCCTCTCTGGGTCCCCGTGCTCCACAGCTCAGCCCCTCCACTTACTCCTCATTCAATCTGTTTAACCCCTGTAATGTGTTAACAACCAAATTCACCGTCCAAAGCCGTCGCTACAGCGGCAAAATTGCGGCCGTGACATCTTAGCGGAAAGAATGCGCCAAGAGATTCAACAGGCCGGTACAGCAAAGTACTATAGTATTCCCAATTACAATCCATACTTGTTCCGTGAAGTCAAAAGACACAATTTTCCCTAAATAGTGGACTATTTTGCCCTGGAACCAATGGGAGAAAAGTTACCATAGCTGGAACACAACTATGGCAACAGACACACACCAACAATCCCAGACGCCGAATGTTGTCCCCATGTACCCAGTGTCTGTGGTACAACCAGCTCTTGTCAACAACGCACACTAGAGAAGGCCTGCACAGGATGCATCTTGTTATTTTTCGCTCATCTAGCCCTGCCAAGGTTTTTTCTTCTGTTCCTGGGGGATCGCCAGAAACAATCAGAGGCTTGCGAGAAAAAAAACAGAAAACTTGGCAAAAAAACAACTCCCCACTCTTTAGTGC
>JACXGJ010000155.1:149394-167555 GCA_016801105.1 Esox niger
CGTGCGGCCCAGTCTGACAGTTGAAGCGGAGCCATGCCTAATCTGCTTCGTCCTCGGTTTGAATCGAAAGGATCGAGACTGGATATTTGTGCGGGCGGTGGGGGGGGGGGGGGGGGGGTTACATGGGTTGGGTGATGTCCTGTGATGTGTAGCTGATTGCGATGGTGACATCCCGACTGAGTTCCTCTGTCCCTAGGCATCCGTGGGTCCCTACGCCCAAAATATACTACGCCTAAACAAAATGTACAGTAGGATCTGGGTTGGGTGAGGCCTTGTCCTCTGTGCTGTGATGAATGACACATTAAACCAGCTCATTAGTATTAAGTACAGTCACTGATCTTGGGCCAGATCAAGACAGGACTTGGTGTGTGTGGGTTTAATGGGTGGTGTTGAAGTATTCGGAGGAGGATGATTGGTTCGGTGGTGTACTGTCCACAATGATGACTGACATTTTAAACCAGCTTATTGCAATTACCCACACTTAACTGAATGGGATGAAGCGTTCTGATAAACCCCAATGACAGATCCCCATGTGGGATTGGACTCAACAGCTGAGAAGAGGGTGGAATCGGTGCATCCACATGTCCCGACTGCTTTTAATTTGAAAGAAATGTGACGTTTTTGTCAGGTTTTGTTTTGTTTTGTGTCTGGCACTTTTATTGTGTAAACATGCATTTTCCTCTGCAGAGGGAGTGGCAATTATGAGTTGCTTATATCTGGTTGTACAATGCATCTTTTCTGAAGTGTGCTGAGATGTTAGTTTAGACCTTAAACCTATTTCATGCAGGTCCTATGGTATCACTTGGTAACAGTGTGGTGCTTGCAAAGGCAGGGTTGTGGGTTTGATTCCACTCTGAAAAACATATACACATACAGTAAGACTTTAAATCTCTCTGGAGAAGGGTCTGGTAAATTACATGTACGCAAATGTATATCCAATCATATAAATCTATTGAACCAAGCTCTTCGACATGAAAAGTCGATGGTCATAGGCGATTTCCTGTAAACATCCTGTATAAAAATCTATTTAAAAAATCCCAGCTGTATCCAGGGGTTGGTGTCCAGCAGATGACACATGATTTAATTGTTGAACTAGCTTATTGACAATGAGTCCGAGAAAGACCATTTCCAATAAACCCCAGGAGAGTTTTCATAACCCTCCCAGCTTTCCAACAGTTCCCACAGATATAGCCACTGTCCTAAAACAGAAATGTTAACTATACTGTACATAGGCTGTGAGACAAATTATAACCTGCCCTACATTCTGTCAGGGGTCAAAAAGTAGTGAGAATAAGTTGTGATTTAGGACACGCAAATGGAAAAATAAGGGCATGCAGTGTTGTAAGCCGTGGAGCTGCAGAGGAAAATAGGGATGAGGATTCCTTATACGGAGGATTTAATTATGTCTTCTTCGGTCCAGTCAGATGCAATAATTCATCATGAACGTTTCTTGCAATGTCCCAGATCAGTTAAGGCTACTGTATCTCGCCAAAACTGACAAGGCAGCCAAACCCAGGATGGAAACGTTCAACTTTTATTATGAATCTTCCTATTAGCAGGTTTGTGAACGCCTTTTGCCCCCAGATACAAAGTGACATGCTAAAAGGTGTGAAGTCTTTTGATGATTCTAGAACAACATGTTTCACACCAGTCTGATGAAACGATTGCCAAAGTCTTGTGAAGTAGTTAATTTCCCAACTGTTTTCCAAACTCACAGCATTCAAATGTTAAGGGCCTTCTGTAAAGTTCTCTTAGTTTCTGCAGTTAATGTTGCAACAACTTTAAGCAATTGTCACTTACTTTCAAATGAAGTGGGTGTACTGTAGATAGAAGCAAACGCATTGGCCTGTTGTTTCATTTACTTTATTTTAATTCAAGACACCATGAATGTCCCTCAGAAATAATCCACATAAAGAAATACTTTGTTCTCTTGTGATCTTACTTTTCTCGTTCCATGACAAAAGATCTTGTGTTTTCGAGGCTTTTGTATGAATATATCTAATATAAAACCAAATGAGTTACTAAAAAAGTACCCAAACACATTCAGAGGAACTTGCCCCAAAGGTAAATGCATTTAATCCCCAGTAGCATTTATTTTGACATAGTTTTGATGATGATGTAATTTTTCCAGTAAGGGTAACGATTACTTCATAAACATGTAGAACAACAGAGGAGAAGTACTGCAGCTTTTCCCAGTAGAGGACAGTGACAACACTAGATTGACTGATGCCACCTGCCTGGGAACCTGTTACACTGTTCCTGGGCAGAACAAATCACTTTAGGGCACGTTATCAAAAAGTTAGAGTAGGAACTGTGATGGGTTGGAACTGTCTAAATTATCTCATTGATTAGAATTATAAAAAATTATTCTTTACCAGTGCTGATGATTTATGAATACGGGCCTGGCCCAGTTCTGATGTGTAAAACTGCTGAACGCCAGGAGGTGAATCCCTGCAGGGGAAGCTGAGCGCCAATGGCAAAATAGAAAAACGGGCCCAGACCTGTTTTTCAGCTCTACACAGGGAACACTTGGCTGGGTGTCTGGGTGTATTGTATGACCAATAAGGAAGATAACAGATTTACCTCCAAATGACCTCTGCATATTGTGGAATTAGTCAACATTTCAGTCAGAGACTCGGCTTCATATCACTGAAGGAAAGTCAGCGGTTGGACGGGAACCGTACTGGTGTTAGATCTACTCAACCCTAATCTGATTCAATATTCAAATTGTCATTGCTTTTAGCCCTAAATATCCAGGTACTAAAGCATGACTGGATATTGCTGATAGAGGCGGACAGCGTTGACAAACTGTTCCATTATCTGCATTGGCAGCCAGACCCAAGCTGGGTCCAAGTAGATAAAAGTGGCTCGCATGGCCAGCACTTCTGCCAGCTATTATGGACCACTCCACCTCTTCACACTCATACACAAATCAGTCTACTTATCACCACATAACATTTTACATCTACATTTTAGTCATTTAGCAGACTGAGTCTTGCATAACAGACTTCAAATCCACACCTGACTAAATGGCAGGAGCTGTACCAACAGGCAGACTTAACATAATAAGTAATGGATATTACTGGCCGGGTGGCAACATTGGGTGGTGCTCCCATGTCCCTTTAGAAGCTAGCAAATACCTTTTATAGTCTTTTGATACTAATTCTGTTTGGTTAATTCATATGGTTTTGAAGTTTCAACATTGGCAGCCAATTTCGATGAAATACAATTTGGGGGCGTTAGCTGTGTACTTGTGCTTCTTGGGAACAGTTAAGTAACAATGGGTTGGACCATTCTGTAAAATTCTGCCCAACAGTCATACTACAGTAATGTGAATATATATGCAATTATACTAAACTCAGGTTAACGGCCTTGTTTCTGGACAGATTGTTTTTTTGTTACTAGTTAGAAGCTCTAAATGGTAAACAAACAAATATGAGTCAAGTCTACTAAGACTTTCTGCCAAGAAAAAAACTAAAAAAGCGCTTTCAGAAGCAAGTTTGTCATTGTTAGATTAAAACCAAAGCTTATCCACCAGGTGGACATGGTAGGATCTATTTTCCGGATTACAAGCAAACACAGATTGATTATTTATTTTGAATTGTCAGACAGGAATTTTTCACAGTGACCCTTGGAGCTTTAGCTGTCTTAAATGATTAGGCTTATCTCCTGGTGGACAGTAGACTGATTAGGTCAGCAAATCAGTCATTTCCATCAGCGGGATCTGCTTATGCCAGTACCTGTTACCCAATGGTTGAACAAGCCCAGGGTGTTTGCTTTGAAAAACACACGCCGAGAAAGACGCTTGTTTGTAGATGGGCCATTAGCTGCAGCAACATGCACAACTTGAATTCGTTTCCACATCATTGCGTGTGAGTCTTTATCCATCTCTGTCCGTCTGCCTGTGAGTTCATGAGTGGATCTCTGTATAAGTGTATAGATAATGAATCATATCTTTGTTATTAGTGCCTCTGGTGATGGCACCACTGACTCAGTGTGTCAGGAGGGGTTTTGAACAGGTCCTGGCTGTGCCATGGTTGAAAAGCTGTGGGTTGAAACCAGTCCAAGGGACAGAACCGAAAACTGGATCCAAAGAACGACAACAGAACCAGTAAAAAAATTATCTATAGTTTATCAGTACTGATTCTTTATTTCAAAAGCATTGGACCGGTTAATAACGTTCTTTCATCTTTGGATTTTTTCTTCTTCCCACAATACAGACAACAAAGCATCTACGCAATGCATTTGCCTCTTTTCCGAATGGCAGTCGTGTCGGCCTCATTTGTTGTCTGTGTGTGTGTGTGTGTGTGTGTGTGTGTTCCTGTGTGTAGACCTTTCCCCCTCTCACAGTAATGGAGTAGACATAAAAGAAATGTCAGGAACGAGATCTCCCACAATATGGTCTTGACAAAAAGAAAACTGCAGAGGTTTCACGCATGAAAGTGAATGTCACCAATTTAAATGTAAATAATGAAAATATAGTAATAAGGTGGTCGAACGTTGACTAAATATTCAGTGCGGAGAATCTGATCAAATATGACATTCTTTAAAGCAGGACCTGGATGTATCATGGAAAGGAGACCAAGGGTGACTGCCTAACGAGTGCTACAATGTCCCGTTCGAGGAAAAAACAGATACAGGTGATTTCCTGGTGTTGCCTTGACCTCACATAGAGGGACCATCTCACGAACAAAGACACCTGCACACCACAAACCCCTCAAGAACAGCGACGCCACTAGCCAGACGGGAGCCCATTCACACAGTCACAGCTCTGATTCAGCGAGTCTATTAAATTGCCATGGCTGTGGATTTTTATCAAGTCTCCACTCAGCCTCACCAAACCCTTCACTATCTCTGTCCATTATTATGACGGACTCAACCCATTCATCTAGTAGAGGGCCATGTCCCAAATCACACACTCTCACATCTCACTCAGTTGCATAGTGTGCCCCACTTCTTTTGTGCCCTGGGGTTTATTATTTCTTAGGGAACGGGGTTTACAGGGTTTCTAAGCCTATTCTGAGCGGCGCTATCTTTATGTATTTGATTGTTCACTAAATGTTTTTTGTCCCCAGCTGTATTCTTTTCACTAATTCAAAACATGATCCTGCTGTGGTCTGGGGCATCCCGTTTTTCTGTCTTTCTTTTTCATCTTTCTTTCTCGTAATCCTTAATTTTCTTTCGAGTTGGGACCCCTGACTTTACATATGACTGTTTTTTCCTTTTTTCCGGACTTCCTTCCCCCTCACTTTTTCATTCCTAATCCCTCTCCTTGTTTCTCCTAACTCTTTTCTTTTGGTCCCTTTGTCCTCCATCCCCACTAGCCCTACCCCCACCCCCAGACAACCCATGTCCCAGTGTTATATAACTGTCTACGCCTCCGTTGTTGTAAATGAGACTGTTTTGATGCTGCATGCCTTCAGCCATGCATTAAAGTTATTTTCTTTCAAGGAAAACTCCTGCACGTCATCACTTCGGTCTCTTCAATTGGTCCTCTGTCTGCGGCGAAGTTCCTTGGCTCATGCTGGTCTTTTGTCTACATCAAGTGATGTCGACTGTTTATTGTCAACAATGACAAGGCCAGTTGGGCAGGCTAATGCTACATACACTATGTGCAGTTTTACAGTTTGTACATTGCATGTATTATACATTTTCATAATTTTCTGGCATACTTAACCGTGTTAGCGGATTGAGAATCAATTCCTTCTGGGAACCAATTCTCATTTACAATGATGACAAAGGTGCAAAGTCGCTCACTGTTTGAGGTATCATAAATGCAGCTGGATATGGTGCTTAGGAGGTGCGAGGATATTGAGGCTGATATTGAGGAGTGAGCTGAGGTAAAGGGAGGATTTGCCTTAACAAGATTTCTAAATAAGCTGGTATGAATCTGGTATGAGTCTGGCCTTGTGTCGGATCGTAATGATCACAATGATGATTGCTGTAAGATGCTTTGTTGGCTAAATAATTTAAAGGTGGCTGAAGTGGGTTTGGGCCGAGAGAAAACGATCCCACCAAGGCTGCAAATTAAGATAAGTACTTCTCTATGCATAGATCCATAATGTTCTATTAATTTGCCTGGTTTTGTGATGCAGCTCCAGCAGTCCCTGGTGATGATCAGACGTTTTTTCCAGGATTCTAAGCACTTCAACATGCTGTACAAAGACTGAGTTTGTTTTACTTATCTATTCATGCATCATGACAAAAACACGCGAGAACTCCAGCACATTTCAGTCATGTGCTGTCTATCAAATCGTTTAGTAGCCTGCGTGCGTTATCGCGCAGACAAGCAGTCACAACTGGGTTATTTTTCTCCAAATCAGGCTACATGATGGTTAAAGATTAGGTAATGCAACAAACGGAGCTCTGTGGGCGGTTAGAAAGCGTCTTGTTTTGCCCAGATGCAATGTCTGTAGACCAGCTCTGACTACTGAGATGTCTTGAGTCAAAACAGACAGAGAATGTTGTAGCTTACAAAAAGCTGCAGGGTTTTCATGACTGCTGTTCATACATATGAGGAAGGGAATCAAGGCACACTATCTGGGTCTAGTGGTGAGTAGAGGATAGGACGTGACGGGGGGGCTTCAGCTGCAGACAGAACAGAAATGTCAGGGGAGGACAAGGACGGGAAAAGCCACTTAGAGCGTATAAAAGAACGAATGAATGCACAGACGTTTTCAGAGAAAGAGCAAAGACGAGGTAGATCTGCAACCATTCCTAAAGATATTGGTTGGCCTTCACAGTGCACGATTTCTTCCTCTACATTTGTGACTGTTTTAGATCACATGAAACCCTGTGCTGCAGTTATACCGTTCCTAATGTATTGTGTTGGGCAACCATGTTTGAGTTTACTGTTTACTCTTCATAAAATCTGACACAGCTATACAAATGATCTGTATTCATGGGTTTTTTGTACCTGGGATGAACTGTTGGCTGTATTCTAAGGCAGGGGTTCAATCCAATCATCGGTAGGCATTGCAACTGTTACAAAGACAACGTCTCTGCATCCCAGAGTTTGATCATGGCAAACGTAAATTGCCTTTAAAAGTTGTGATGCCTATAATCTGCCATAAGATTGAATCATGCCCTTATTGGAAGGTGGAGCACATTATTTAATGTACCCCACTGACTAGAATGGTGTGGGTGCAAGTTCCCCTGGAGGTTCCCCTGGAGGTTCCCCAGGAGGTTTCCCAAGAGGTTCCCCAGGAGACTCCCCAAGTGGTTTCTTGCTAATGTGACAATTTTGTTTTGGCTTGGATTAGAGTAAAGACATCCCCTCCAACTTCACCTCCTGCAGCTTCTGGTCTCCAGTGTAGAGACTGACCAGGACCAACCCGACTTAGCAAGAGGCAAGACAGCACAATGCAGGGTGCTATGCTGTATCTATTTAGTATTTCTTTCAAGTAGCTAACAGCTGATGCCAATTCTGTATTGGCATACACTCTCTTTGATATGATGGGCTGGCTAGGCTAATGGTGATAACTTAGTAACACTATCTAGGCAGTGGAAGCTAGTGTCAATTAGCTAAGGATTAGCCCCCAGTGCCACATACATAAAATGACAATAACAGTCAAAAGGACAAAGTAAGCTATTCAGGAAATAGATATGTGTGTCGAAACCTTTGAGTGGCACTGCATGTCTAAGTAAAAAGTCCTGGGCCTAATAAACGGTCAACGCTTAAGGTAGCCATGTCAAATGGGATACAGCTAGCCCTTTAACAATGTGTGAGGTGGAACTGGTGTCCCTTCCTCAAAAGCCAACTGCTTTCAGAGCCTGCTGTCAGAGCTCCTAGAAGCCAACTATTTCCTCGCATTCATCCTCTTGGATCACAGATCTGTTTTGTCAAAGCCACGTTCAAAGGAAAGCAAAGTAAAGCCTCTGAGCCAGAAAGCCTGCAGCCTCCCATGACTCTCCCAAGTATTTACGTAACCGGGCAGCCACTGCCCATTGCCCCTTCACACACATTGAGTCTGTGGCACAAATTGCACCTGTGGCACAAATTGCACCTGTGGCACAAATTGCACCCTATTTCCTATACCATGCACTCCGTCCCATCGGTGCCAGTAGGGCTGTAGTTCAAATGTTGTGCACTGCACTGTGATTAGGGTTCACTCAATTGCGTTTCTTATTTTAAACAAATTCTGCATCAGTGTCAATCTGTCTGTGTGCGTGCAACTGAAATGCTTGTGTAGTTGAAATCGAAACCGTCTTAAGGCGTGTTTAATCTCAAGGTAAGAAACTAGATCACAGCTAAAAGGGAAAAAAGTATATATGCAAAGGGGAGGAAGGGAGGTTAAGAATAAAATGCTTTCTGTCATTTGAACAGTTGAGTTGGCGTCAAGAGGATATCTGGTCAATGTGCGCAAAGGAAAAGGTGTCCCGGTTCCAGAGCACAGACTGTTGTCTAACTGTCTGTGATTTGTCTGTAAATAAGGAACTAGGTAGTGGGCCTACTGTAGTATTATGTCTGCAGACAGATGTTCTGGATTGAGAATCATCAACAAATAGAACTATGAAAGTGTAGACAGTGGGCTATAAATGTAACAAATATACTGATGTTTTTCTTGTTTTAGTATTCACAAAGTGATTAAATCTTCACTGTCTGCATTAATGAATAAGTAAGGAAACCCATTTGAGAGTGTAATGACCACAGTGTCTTAACTTTGGCATGGCTGTATTTGGCCGATAGTTTTCTGACCCCATTATGCTGTTTTTCGATTTCGCTGGAAACACCCTCCCTATCATAAATAAACAGAGCACAGTTTGTTCCATTTGGAAATAGCAAAAATGCACTTGCATGCATACATACACAGACACACACTCCTTTTCTCTATGCTCCAGATTCTCACTGATTGAAATCAACATTGCTGAGTGATGTTACATTAAACATGGGTCAATAGGTCAATAGGATTTTCCATATTATTCGATATCCTCTTATCCATATCTGTGAGTCTGTCTATCTGTCTCAAGAGATAAATATAGCCAATAAAGTCAATTCCACAGAGATGTGGCGGCCGAGATGATAATATGCAAGTTGAACTTTGACTCAGTTTCTAGAAAACCTTTAATTTCTTTGCAACCATAAAGCGACTTCTGACTTCACAAACAATAAATCTTTGCAGATTGTAATGAAAGGCACCTGACTGTTGTCTGGCTAGATAACAATTGTAGCATGACTCTTTGTTAACCAGTTTATTTAAATAATTTTATAATTTTCAAGGAAATACATACATAATCTCATAAGTGCAAGACGTTTTTTGAAAGAGGTTCCTAAATTTGCACCCCCCTTGTGAAAGTTAATTGAATTACAGCAGCCACAGTTTGCATTCAAACTACATGTGTTAGTTAACTTCACATGCATGTGTGGGAAACCAGCTCCAGAAAGCTGTAAAAACTATATTTTTTTTAATGATAAAAAGTGATTAAGAGGACAGAATGATTAGATGCTCTATTCAGTGCTTGCTTTCTCACTTGTACAGACGTTAGGTGAACTGTGTACAACTTTAGCAACCAGGAAATATGTTTTGCTTGGCCTCTTTTTGCCAGTGTTCGTCTATGAGCTTGCAAAGAGATTATTGTCTCTCTTTGTGGGGAAAGGAGAGTGAGGGAACAGCTTTTACTTTTCACAAGACAAGCAGGTCTGGTTTGTGATGACCAATAAATGTTTTGCATTGTGCTTTTGTATACAGCCCAAACCATTTCTGACAAATAGGTATAGTGAATCACCATCATTTTAGTTACACCAGCTGTAATAAGTATAATTTCATATTACGATTCACATTCAATTGCAGATATGGCTCATTAAAACATTACTACAATGGGCATAGCAGTTAACCCACATTTCTCCCAGGTCTTTGTTGTAAATGAAAATGAGTTTGCAATCAACTAACCTTATATATTAATGGTACAATTCTGTAAATACATAAACAAAAAAATATTTACAATGAAGGGTGTTCCTGCTCAGACAAAATGGAACACCCTGGACTGGTCTCACCCTGTCCATAGGCCTTAGCAACAAAAACAAGGACTGTTATTACATGCTAATCTGTTAAATATAATATGACTCTTACTTTTATCTGATTTTGTTCATGCCATATCTCTCCTTTGCTAATATACTAAATGCTCCCAGCTCTGTAGAAGTACAAAAATAAAATCATTGTTGATAGCAGGCAGCTACGGTCAACATAATATCTACCTCACAATCTTAGCTATCATTTTACTGCTCTGAAGACAAATATGCCAGTTAGAATTTGTACATATCAAGTCACGTACTGATAGTAGTTATTCCATTCCTAATGAGAAGCACAGGAATGATGGTTGCTAAAGTTTTAATGTATTTAAATAATAATAATTATAACTGTAATTAGGAATCATCCAGTGTGACAGTATGTCTTCATTTAGAACAACAAATCAGTCTCTAAGAAATGTGTGTTATATAATCTGTTGTATACTTTTTTTAAATATAACCATCTTCTGCACACATAATTAAGTAAACATAACCATATCCTGTATGTCTTTGGGACCTATCGATTTACTTTATACATTACAAAAAGGGATGATTTTCCTACCTTTTGACAAACACCCCTAAGCTACTTTCAAAGCAGGTCCACCTTGTTTCCATTTTTCATCAAATTCATTTGATACATTTCCTAAGAAAATTTCTAAATTTAATTCAGAGTTGGTGGTAATCTGTCAATCTTGATTGACTCTGGTTATTACCTATTGATTTCTGCAAAAAAAAATATTTAAAATGTTGCTAAACATTTTCTTTAATTTGTGTTTGTTTTTACCCTCTTCCTAATTTTGTGATATCCAATTCATTTTCGTAAGTTCACGGAATGTTCCAGCGGACTTGGGACAGTCGATGTCAAGATATGCTTATCATGCTTTAAGCTTAACTAGGTAGTCTAGAAATGAATCCTTATGCACTGGAAGGATCACCGCTGGAAGAAACTCTCTGGCCTTCTACCTTGTTTGAACTCACAGGCAGCCAACTGCCCTGCCCACTTTGGCAACCCTGGGCTGGTCCTAGAGCCAAATGTATACCCTGGTCTCCCAACGACACAGATACCTGCAAGACAGAGACTATACCTCTGCACCATTCAGGGGCCTCATCAATGGCTGTTTTAATGAGAAAATGTCCCAAATGACATAAATTATTGTCTCAATATTTTTTCACTAGAAAATCATTTTGTTGTTGTTTGTCAACAAAACCGAAATATTAAGAAAGTAAAATTATCCATGGAGATGGAGAGGAGGAGATTTGTTTTGACTGAAATATAATGTTCTTTTCATCCACTTTTCTTCCACATTAGAAACATTTCAAAAGTGAACTTTAAACTTACCCTATATTCTGTTTGGATTAATTACTGAAGGAAAATATAAAGTATTATTATAATGCGTACTTGTTTGAGGGGCATTTCCTTTGTTGCTTTCCCTTACACAGCTTCAGTATTTGTACATATTCATACGTAGCCACAAATAGTAAGCACATGAAGTCATGTGACTTCCACTCAGTGGGAACTCTTGGCAGTACAGTTAAGATTTAATATTTTTTTGCTGTGTTTTCACAGATTGTAAATACGTTCTCCTTTTACAACATAGAAATCGGGGGTACTGAGTATTTACTTTATTGTAAATTATTCAAAGAGGAACTCCGAGCACGTTCATTATCAAAGGACGAAATTAGCATTTAGCGGTGTTTATTTATAGCATATGTGTGATGATGTCAGACATTGCATCAATTCCTGACAAACATTGGAATAGGACATCAGAAAGTTAAACTGTCAAGTACAGCAGAATGGAGGAAATGCAAGCTAAGGATGACATAACATTTGAGTTATTTTGAGAAGGAGGAGCACTGACAAGTGTTCAGCTACTGTGTCCCATTACTGCATGTTCAGCCTAACATGTATTGTAATTACTTATAATTACACCTGACTTCCACAGTAGTCTGTGTGGTGTCAGGGAAAGGCGTGAGCCTGCTTGTGTAACTGCTGTAAGTGCAATATAACAAGACGTCAAAATAATGATTAGATTGTAACATACTGAACAATAATAATCACACCAAAATGTTGAGCAAGTTAATGTGAAGAGAGAGTTTTTTCAGGTGGAACACATTTCAGCAACTTAATCTCCTAAGAATGACATAACACTACACTACATTTAACCTAATAAGAATTAGAGAAAACTTTAAGTAAAACATGAGGTTCAACTTAACCTCCTAAGAATTTAATCATAATTTTGGGTTTAATTTAAAACCTCCTAATAATGACATAACAACATTAAGTTGATATTAGGTCTCACCTAAGCAAACATAGACTCACCCACACAAACAAGACGTTCAAACACATACACAAATTTGTGTCAATACTCTATTAGCACTGACAGCAAATTGTATTCATACTTAAACTATGTTATATTTAAATGTGTGGTACCACTCTGTGTGGTAGTACCACACATTCCCTATGCGTAGCACTACTAAAACTCGAAACTTCCTATGAATGACATGATGAGATTTGGTGTGCCCCAACCCCCTAAGACGGACTTTATTAACGCCGTTAGGTTGACCTGCGACATCGCGACGCGGATACTACAGGTGGAACGCTCAACAGCAGGCGTAGCCACACATTATGTACCTGTGGAAGAACAGCAGTATGGACAGCATGGTCTGGTCGATGTTGCTGTTGCAGATACCCTCGTTGAGCAGGTAACAGGGGTCCCTGACCACCGACTCCAGGGAGTCCTGCCTCATCATGTTGCTCAGCTTGTCCGTGTTCAGGTTCTGGTTCTGGAACGTCAGCTGATCTCGGAACTGGCGGAAGTGGTTGACGGACGTTGGGCTGGGGCTTCCCATCATCGGGGTGCTGTGGCCTCCTCGGCTCCGGGACTGGACCCCTCCGGCGGCCAGGTCGTCGCAGTTGGCCAGATCCAGGCAGCAGGAGCAGCAGTCCAGGCCGATGGGAGAACGGCACTCCTCCCCCTCTGACATGACGACGGGACGGCGCGGGTGCACCTTGCGTGACCGGAGCTGAGGAATGGACGGATACAAGCGGGCCTCCACTGCTGCCGAGACAGAGATGGAAAGAGAGGCAGGTGGGGTGAAGCCCCTGCTGTTGGCGCTCTCCTCGTCCTGTCAGGCCTCTAGTTGTTGTTGTGCGTGAGCTGTCAGGAGCAGGGGGTGTTTCTCGGCGTACGTGAGCAGAGGGACTCCCTCCAGGTGCTCTGGGTCCGGAGCGCCGGCCAGTCAAGTGTCCCTCCTCTTCACTAACAGCGGAGCGTCTGTCGCGCGCTACACCGAGTTTCCCCTCGACAACGTAGGAACGGCTTTGTTTGGTTCGGCGGTGAGACGCACGCTGGTGTCCGTGTGCTGTGCAGGGGAGAGAGAGAGATCGAGTGAACACAGCGGCGTTTCTGCTCAGCGCGACACGCACACCCTGATTCAGCAGGAATGTGTTTAGAAGCTAAACCAGAAGCTGCTTATCACTTTGTTTTCCCTTCTGCCCTACACTTTCTCCCTCCCCTCTGTATGCATGCTTGGAGACAGAGCGAGGTACAGAGGGAGGGAGGTGGGGAGGGAGGGAGGTGGGGAAACCCTTTTCATTGGTAAATGACTCTCCCCCTCTGCGTTCTGTTTCTCCTCTTCCGAGGCGCCGCATCACAGTTCGAAGTGGTAGGGAAGCAGCGTCTGCGAGCATGCTGCAATACAGCACATGTATTTGGCAACGTTCACTGTTCTACAGGGCAGGGACAGATAGACATAGGGGTGGGGGGTGGGGGGCTGGGGGGGGGCTGAACACAGAGCCGCTGTTGCTCACTGAAATGAAGGAAGGGGTTGACTCTCTCTGTTTCCTCTGTCTCCACGGTCTGTGCACATGATATGGGTGAAGCATGTACTATACACACAACATTATACAAGCTACTGAACCTGCGTTTATATCTGAACCACAATTAAAGACGTTTTTCCGAATGTACGTAGCTAATATGGGTTCCGTTCTATGTGTATGACATATGGGTATACATTTTTTAGACATTGACTTCAAGTGTGATGTGAAAGGTTTATGTACTGTGATGCATATTAAATAAATACTTTGTACAGTTTTATTCAAAATGTATGTGCTTGAGAGAATGTATTTAAAGGACAAATTGTGTGCTGATAATAGAGTGCTATTTACATGGTGTGAACAAACTAAGCCAGACCTCTCGGCGTACACTGGAGTTGGGCATGAATTGGGTTGGTACAGTAGCTAAACTACCAAACTCTCTTTTTTCCTAAAACTATTTCTAAAATAAATTATATCAAATTATGTAAAAATTAGACACAGATGGGAAAGGTTATATTTCATATGTCAATTTCCAAACTTTTCTAAATTTATGGAACAACTCCATCCATTTCTCGCATGTTCAAGTAGAAACTGTAAACATTAATGTTTGCCATCATATCAGTTTATCCACCGTTTGTTTATTGTTCATCCCTATATCTGGCTTCAGAATGCGGGTTGTGTAAGATAGAATGTTCTTACAGATTGAGAGTGTTTTTTTCTCAAGAAATAGTTTCACAACAGCTTTAAGAAATATAACAACATTTGTAGAATTTGAAATGAACTCAGAATGTACAACACTAGTTGGGTTTTAGTAAGGATATTGATAGACCTTGACTGAATTTAGTTAAGGACATGTTTCCAGTCAGAGACTGATTAAGTTAGATGAAATGATTTATTCTGAGTGATTCAATTATATTCTAATTCTGATAATGTAAGGGCACACGTCACCTTTTACAATGAGAACTGAATGGAACAACAAGAATATTTCTACACTTAATGAAGGCATTAATGTCAGATTGCACTGCGCTCAGTGGGATCAATTTAGCAGAGAAAATGAGTGCTTATTGCTTGATTGAGTGTATGATGATGACCTTGGGCATGACGGAAGCAATGGAGGCCTCCCAAAGGTCACCTGTTTCCCTATATAGGGCACTGCCTTTGATCAGACCTATGTGGCTCCTGGTCCAAAGTAGTGTTCTATGTAGTGAATACGATCAAATTTGGGACATCCTACTATTGTTGCATATTTAGATAAAAGCTGATGAAAATGAAATGAAAGAGACACTGCCCTCTATTGGTGCAAAGACATGAAAGCATGCGCTTCACATTGTGTTGATGAAGTAACAGTGAAACATAAAAATAATGATAAGGGCAATGCATGATTGGTATCTATATTTGAACAATCGAGATCAGGGAAGCCGTTGATGCGAGACAGCTGAATCCTCACGCACTAGACCAGTGTCCCCAGGAGTTCACGTGATCGTTTTTTATGTGATTCACCAAGGTCCCTTCCTAAAACAGACGTCCCTGTGCTTGTATAACATCACAGTTTCCTTCCTTGTCTCTAAGTCGCTAACACACGCAACCTCCTACTTTACACTACTTCAGGAAATCACCCTCAGTTAGAATCGAAAGCTTGGCAGGAGACATTTCATGCTGCAAACTGAGGATGGGTAAATAAGTCAGTTCCACAGACACTTGCATGTGTTGACCCTAACAAGTATTCCCTATTTTCCTATTCCTTAGCCCTAACCTTAAATCAAAACCCAATCCTAACTGTCAAAAGCCCTTAAATCCTAACCATGCCAGTCATGACTGAACTTAAAACTAATACCAATACTATCATTATTTTTCCCTAAGCCTAAACCCTAATCCGGAAATTGCTTTTTACCTGGTGGGCACCAGCTAAAATGAAAACAACATCTTATTAATGTTATTAACAGTTTTTTGTGAAAGAAAAAAATAGCTTATTACAAATGTGTGACATGCACACAGAAAGTGGATTCTTTGTGTGTTTGCCAGACACACCATTTTTTTAATCAAAAGATGTATATATGACAGGTTTTTTAGATAGGCCTTGAAAGAAGAACATTTTATAAATAATGGGTAAAGATTAAGGTTAGGGTTAGGCAATGGTTAAGTATAGGGTTAGAGTTCGTAAGGTGAGCTCCGAGTCAACCGATCATGCTTGTTATTGACAAAAGGTTTGTCTCAAATGTGTAATTAGCAATTTGTGTCTATTTCATGAAAATCCTGCTCTGAACACGTGTTGGGGAGACAGATGTTTTTGGGGTATTACTATCTTTGTTCACACAGACCAGGATCACACAGAGTCTGGCTGCAGTGTGCCAGAAGAAAGTGATTTGTGGCTTGGAATACTGTTACAATAGATAGCCATGCATGCAAGAGTATCTCCTCAGAGTAAACCATTGAAGAGACAGCCCTAGAACCAGACAACATCCTCTACTTTAGGGGTGCATTAGTGTGTGTGCCCCAGAACCAAATTGCTATCGTATGTGTTATTGTGTTTATGTGGCTCTGGGTGTGTGCAGAGGTCTGACACCTACTCTAAGTGGGTCATTTTGCCTGCTGTAATAATGACTGTCTATGTTCCAGTGCAGTTCCTACCAACCTCTTGGGTTCCCATCACACTACAGAGAGATTTTAACAATGTTCCACATTACCCCATGTACAGAGATGACACCATAATGAAACCTTGTTCACCAAGTTATGAAAGCTTAGACAAGGTACTCATGGCATCTTTATTTGTATATTGTATTCTGCTATTCATACCAATTAAAACAAGAGACATCAGAAATGTGGAAAGATTATTTATGAAAAATGATATTATCTGGTGACAAGATCATAAAATAGTTAAAAGGTTCGATAAAACCTGATTGGATGGTAACATAAAAGCAACATAGCAACCTAGCTAACTTTTCTGAACCAGTTGTCGAGAACAGCTCACCTCAATCAAGTCCTCAGTGGCCAAGCCATACAGGATGAGAAACCGCTGTGGCTTCATATCAACACAGATACGATGCACTCCATGTTTGTATGATAATAACGCTATGTTTCGTCAAACTAAATCAATGACCAGGTATACATGTAATCTATCAGATTTCCACAATACAAATGCAAGTATATTATAAGCAGTATCAGGGAAATATGTTATTTGCAGTACCTCACAAATAGTTAGTCATTTTTGTCCTATTCATGATCATAGATTTGCCTTCTTCCCAATGAATTTCCTCCTGCTGTTTTGATCTGGTCATTATTTAGCATTGCAAGTCTCACATAAATTGGGATTAAGCTCTGAAGACAATTAAAATAAATATTTTAAATATCGTCTTTGAAAGGTAAGCTCTAACATATCCATCTAACTTACATTACAGTACACTCAGGCTAGCTACCTAGCTAGTAAGCAACCCACACTATATATCTCTTTCTGTCACCACTAGCCTACGACGTCTACAAAAATGTGTTTGCTTGGTTATAATTGCTATAATACAGGAAGGATCAACTATAAAAATGGGAATTGAAGAAGCTATTAATAAAAAGATTGTTTGTGGTGGTGAATAATAGACACCAGATGTGTTTCCTCAATGTCTGTGGATGTCCATGCAGTGGGTTGGTGTTGTTCTCTTTACACAGATGTGTGATCTATGATTCATGGATATTTTCTTTGTCTATTTAGTAAACATTTGAGGACAGGGCGAAAATAAGCCGTTGCTTAGGGCCCCCGACCGCTAGGGGGCACTTACTGTCAGGCTAGGGGAGGAGGCCACAAATGGGACTCAGGTCCCACAAATGACTAGAACCACCCCTGGGTGTGGGTTTCTAGGGGGAAAGCTGAACCAAAAGGGAAAGCTAAACTCTAACTAGAGTGGGAAGTGGGAGAGTTTATTTGAATGTAAACATTTAAAGCCTCCTTGCAATCTTTTTTTAAATCTAAATTTGATTACTTCAGATACAGTTGTGCTCAAAAGTTTGCATATCCTTGGAGATTTTTTTTATATATGTACCATTTGTAAAGAAACCTGAGCGAGCAGGCAAAACATTTTTATTTATTTGTTGGATTCACATTCAACTGTTGGTCATAACTGTCACGTCCCCGCCTCCGCCAGCGCGCAGCAGATGGCGCCCACGCTCCAGAAACTCTGTACACACCTAACACACCTGTCACCAATCACCTACACACACACCTGTCCCCAGTCACCTAATCACCACACAGTCAAATACAGCTCCCTGCCATCTCACCCCTGCCAGATCAATGGTTCATGTTTACATGCCACATCTCGCGTTCTCCAGTTTCTCGACCTGTCTATCCGTGCTCCG
>JACXGJ010000156.1:0-15603 GCA_016801105.1 Esox niger
ACACACACACAAACACACACATAATCTCATACCCATGCACACTCTCTCCCCCTCACACATACACACACACACACACACACACACACACAAACACACACACACACACACAAACACACACATAATCTCATACCCATGCACACTCTCTCCCCCTCACACACACACACACACACACACACACACACGCACACTCACACACCCGCACGTGAACACAAACACACGGAGAGACTGTATATGTAACACTTTTTTTTTTCTGGTAAAAATATATAGAAAAAAAAATATAATAACACCAATGAACACTAATAGCTTGTGTCGTTCCTCTTATAAAGAAGCCATTTCACCAATTCATCTGGAACTGTTATTCCACGGCGATGGACACTTATGAAAATGTTATGGTAACGTAGCTCTGGATTAGGTATCAGCCAGCCGGTGGTCCGCAGTGGGGGGCTGGTGACACCAGGCAACAAAAGGTTTCAGATCAGGACTCACAACGGTGTGAAATGCTGTGTGACATCGATATGATCGTTACAGGTACTGTCCTTTCTTGGCCTTTAAATCATCTGCAGACCACATGGTGGAGTGGCGCTGTCAGAAACCCCCACTCCCCCACTCCCCCACTCCCAGCCTGCTCTGACCACTAAAGGCCACGTTGAAAAAAAAATGTAGCAGACTATCAGACTCCAAGACCACAAGGCCTCTACTGAGTCAAAGAGGCCTTCTTCTGTGGGCTGACTGGCTTGGCTTGGGGAGGGGCCTTGTTCTTTCTCTCTGTCTTTCTCCCCCCTCTCCCTCTCTCTCTGACAGCTCAGCTGGGTGAGTCCTGACCGTGCCCCTCTTTCCCTCCCTTGCAGCCTGTTCGGGTCTGCTGTATCCTGTCTTCTCACACCTGGCCCACGGACACAAACAAACACACACGTCCAAATCATCACTTAACGAAACACACCTGCCAATCTCGCCAGACAGCTTTGCTACTGTAACCGAAAAGGACCCCCACTCAAATTTCCATTCCTAGAGGATAGAAAAATGTTTGTACAGTATACAGTAGCCCTTTGCAGCCACAGTTGAACAAGAGACAATTTATTAAGGGTGAAAAAATAAATAGGCGGTGTTATACTATGTCTCGTACGAAAAAAATTCAATGGACAAACAATAAGGATAAATTGCCATAAACAGAGAGAGCTGAGCGGAGGCTATGTTGGGAGGCAGGGACGCTGGAAGCTTCGGGCAAACTATAAAATACCACAGAATGCGGGGAACAGGATGTGTCAGGGATGTGTCGAAGCTGGGTCTGAGGGGATAGCTGGCACTCTTTCGGCAGCCTTTCCGCCGGCTGTCGCTATAAGCCATTCCTCTCCAGCTTGGCACTGGTGAATTAGTAGGAATTTGTCGGGACCGCCCGATTGTTTTCTCTTGAAACCATGCTTGTTTTCGCTCTGGGTTTTCTCTCGCATGCAGTTTGATTATCTGGTGAATGGACTCCTTTATGAACCACAAGGTGGCTGTGGCATCCACGGCCGAGCAGCCAGCCAGCCACACGTTGCACTGACGGCTGGGATTTCGATTGGACAGAGAAAGAAAGCAGTGAGATCCGCGTGGTCTGGTCCCGGAATCTAAATGTGCAATTTTGCCATTTGTTTGTAAGACAGCCCAATCAGATCTGGGACCAGCCTAAAAGACGGAGGGACTCTGAGACACTGTCGCCACATGGTTAGCTACGATCAGGCCACTAGGTAACGGCAAGGGACGTATATGGTCTATGTAGGCAGATGTAATATAATAGGCGACGACAACACGCCTAGTATATGTTTACATCAGGCTACGGATACATTACACACCAGGCCTAACACCAGAGTGCTTAAAGCAAATCGGCTGATTTTACTTCAAATGTGAAAGGACCTGTAACCCTATAAAAACACTGAAATAATCAGAATATTAACCCGGGAAAGCATTTAAAAAATAGGCTGAACACAATGAACAATATCTCAGCACTCACTTCAAGGTACACATCCCTGTGGTCCTGTTCTTCCTGCTGTTAGATCCCAGGAAGAGGAGATCATTTTCCAGTACTTCAATTACCATACAGTAATATTTATCATTAGTGTCCATGAAGAAAGAATAGGTGAAGAGGTATGTAATTTCAGAAGGGTCCTATGTTTCAGTTCTGGCATTTATTGATGTTCTTTCTTAGGCCTGGCGGCACACATCCCGCTGTGTGTTTGGAGTTCGGTATGACCAGGACCCAAACCACCCATGTTACAAATGGCAGGTGCACACACTGTGTGTGTGAGTGTGTGTTCACCACTACAGATGGCAAATGTACACATAGTATCCTTTATCTACCAGTGCCCATTAGTGATTCATAGTGTCTGGCCCAAAACCAGGCCCTGTTTAAATGCCCTGCCCATAGTTCCAGTAAGAGCACAGAAAGTGAGGGAGGGAGGGCTCAAGAGGGGAAAAGGTGTGTGTGTGTGGGTGTGTGTTTGAAATGTAATCGGAGAACAAGGAGAGCCCACAGAATCGTTGTGGTACCCCTCACCCTATTCTATTTAAAGCCACATTGTGAAAGGAGCGCTTGACTTGTTTGGCACCCATGTTCGATTTCCTTCTCATAAACCATCAGTCTGGAACCTTACGTCACATTGTGGCAGTGGATATTTCACTGTTTCTTTCTTCATTCTTTCTATGGCACACTGGTTAACAAGACTGGCAAAGGTACAAATGATGGTAAGTCAATGAAACTGATGGCACGGTATTGGCAGTGATGTACCTCCACTCTCCATACTTCCTATCCTGCGCTATACCATGACCTATACCATGATATCAGTAGTCCCAGACTGTGAGTCTGTAAGTAGCCTTGAACAGCACAGCTACAGACATGTGTATGTGTGTGTGTGTGTGTTTGAGAGAGAGAGAGAGAGAGAGAGAGAGAGGGAGAGCGAGAGGGGGCCTTTTCCACTGCAGTCAGCGGCACCTGGGCCAGTGTATAGTAGCTGGACAAAACAACCAAGCAGTCCAGGCCACCCAGCATAGCCCTCCAACCAGGCCTACTCAGCTCTGTACTGTTGCTCATGATAGATCAACAGAGCTCAAGTCAAATGAGATAAGCTTCGTTTAGGTCGTGTCAGCTCAGTTCTATAAGGCTATGTTCGGCTCAGCTCTGAAGGCACCGCGGTTAATATTTTAGCAGTGGAGGCTATCGGGTTGTGGATGAATTCAGGAATCATCAGAATTTTGTGAATGCTGTCCCCCTGTTCTATTTATCTTGTTGTATTGTACCTTTTGCATTGACTAGGCCAATTTTTCTCCCTTTAAGCACTTTGACAGTTGAATTAGAGTGTGTGCCATGCTCCTTTGAAACGCAATGTTTTATAGGTTTATGGGAGTTGTGCATGTATGCGAAACTCAGGTACCTTGTTTAATTTCAATTCTTCCCCCAGAGAAGACATTCCACTTAAAGACACAGATCCCAAACGACTCAGAGCGCTTTTAGAATTAGTAACAATCCGTGAAAACGTTGGCTCCCGCGAGCGCACATTAGGATTTCAGCTTTTTCTTGCCTTGAATAAACAGAACATGCTATTCACGTCACATCTTGCCAGTAGACATCACTGCAGAGCGGCCCAGCTTCCACCAACGTCTTGTATTATGTTCCCCCAACAGGGACAGGTTACAGAGAGTCGCTGCCAACAATGTCCGTCGAGTACAAATGTTTATTTAAAAAGTTATGTTTGAGTATTGATTTTATTTCATTTTCCCCCTCCTGCTCTTGGCTTAGGTAGAGTGCCTGTCCATCAAGTGTTTTCCTTCAAGCCAAAGCCAGAGCCCATCTTATACGGTATATTGTGACCCTGTCAGCTCAGAGCGAGCCTCGATAAGAGAGGCAGTGTTGCCTCGTCCAAGCAAAATAAGTTAGGGGGCTGAGTAGATTTCATAATATACTCTGGATATAGAATATCTCACCTACCAGTAGAGAAAATATAGCAATTAACATTAATATTTGATACAATATTGTTGTTTTCCCCTTCAGATATTTTTTCCATCCAAACGTTTGAAGTTCCTGTTCAATTAGCTGAAAGTTCCATGCACGCCGAAACACTCCTTGACGCTTCCAGAGAAAGATCTAGGTTTTCTGTCATGTCGCTCAAAGGCCTGTTGCTGTACTCCAACTCATCTTAAAGATCTTAGATAAATAACAAGCTGGCTTCAAACTCTAAAGCTGTATCACCTTGTCCAGTAGCAGAACAGGTCCACAGCCAAATATTCCATTACACTGCAAACATGAGTGATACAGCCCTCATCTTCTAGGCTTCTCGTAAGTAGAATGGGGTAGTGACAGTTTTAAAGTGGAGATGCAACTATCCCCTGTAGTTACGATTGCCCACTGTGGTACAGTGGGCAAGTTTATTTTACTTTTGGGGCGTCGATCCTTCATCAATCCCAACACACTGGGCTAATTGTACCTTCGCCTCAGCCTCAACCTCTGTGTGTCTGACACCTACAGAGGCCTCCTGCTTGTTAAACATCCTCCATCATTGCCTGCAGCATCTGACAAAAGCCAAGATCAGCAATGGCTTAATGCTCAAAGACATTTACAGTCAGGCCAATGCCCATTTTTATGTGCCAGTGACATTTATGAGTTCGGGAGACTCTTCCAAAACGAATGGTTCCTGAAGCTGAAATCACAGAGTTGTGCCACTGGCTGATTAAGGTGTGGGTTTTCTACGGGTCTGCACATGAACAGCACTGACCAGAATGGGACAGATGGCAGGACTGTAATTATCCAGGGAAACACTTTGAAACAGATACCCATCCAAAAGGTAAAAATTAGGAAGAGTTTATCTCCAGTTCTCCATCTTCAAACGGATCTTCAAAATAAATGATTGCCATCAGATATCAACCCTTTAAGAGTTTTAAAAATATTACCAGATTCTATGAGGAAAATGAAATTGAAAACAATGCATTCCAACTAAAAGTGCTCCTGTATATCTGATTAAGCTACTTGTTTTGGCAATACTGAGCATAACTCTAAATATCTGAACATCAGACCATAATAAATTGTGCAATCAAAGCAAGACAAAATTGATGTTTGGTCTGCAGTTGAAGTTTAAACCTATCAGGCGGGACATTAAACAATTTGACGGACGGTACGTTTTGCCCTCTAAGGTTCTTATTTTCCTTAACATTTTTGAGAGAACACCTTGTTATATTCAATGTCTAGAGAGCAACAGTGGAACAGATGACATCATCAAGCAGCATCACAGGCAGACAGCTTTGATAAATGACACCGCCACCATGTTTTATTTTGATTGACACCCGGTTGAGGTGTCTGGTACTTTCTAGAACAGTAGGCAAAAAAAAGACATGGCTAAAACTGCAGACGACTGTACATACTGCTGGTGTACCGAAGTTTAGCACATCGACATCATTTTAACTGATTCCTTTCAAAAGTAAGTTTAAAAGAGCCCCTAGTTCCAGCTCAGTCCAGACAAGGGAGGCAGGTAGAAGCAGTTAGCACAAAGGGGTGGGCTGTGCTGTGGTTTTGTGGTAGGCTGAGAAACAGGCATGGGAGTGGTAAAGAATAGGACGTGGCTCATTACCTGTCAATCAGATAATCTCAGCCGCTGACATGAGCATTAGGGTGTAATTATGTGTGTTACCCAGCCAGCATAGACCATGTTTTTGGCACAGCACAACACCACATCATATCTGATCAGAGTTGGCCTAGGTTTGGCAAGCCTTAACCAGAAACAAAAAAATGTGCGCACACACACACACACACACAAAATGTGTCCATCTGGATGTGAAACACGTACTCTTCAGCCTGAGGTGTTGCCACTTGAGCCACCTAAGGTCTAGCATTTAGTGCTGCTTCGGGAATGTGGTCACGTACGCTAGCGATGCAGATGTCCTGGGTTGGTGACTCTGTGTCAATCAAATTAGGAGGAAGTGGTATTTGTCAAGCAGACAGCATGATGTTCTCCATAGACACACACACACACACAGCAACACTAATCACACACATGCACACACACAAACACATATGCGCACACATCCACACACACACACACACACACTCACACACATATACACATATAGTTCCATCACGATGAAGATTAACTGTAAACTGTCAGCAACAGTCTTGTTTTGTAAGAAAAATGAACAGTGGATACATGAAGATGATGAGGGTAGGAAGAAGAGAAGGTGCTCCTGCAGGCCCAATTGAATTATGGGATCTAGAGTTGGAATATGGCAACACTTCATACCCGATTGGTTTTCAGTGCTACAGCACTCTTATAAAACTCACCTTAATTTGTACCACATGTGCTTCTGGAAATAAAAAACTGGACGTTTTAGACACTTTTTGCATGAGAAGCATTTAAAAATATAGGTCTCCAAGGTCACAGACATCTACCTCACATGTTGACTGGACAGGATGAGAGGCAGTGTCAAGGGAAAGTGGGGTGAGCCTTCTTTTGAGGGAAGGCTCACAGACCGACAGAGAGACAGACAGGCGCATGCTCCTGAGCTGTAGTTACCACCAAACCACACTGCTCTGCTGTCACCTCCACCGCCCTGGGGGCTTGTAGACGTCCATTCCTCCCCTGAGACCATCTTTACAGTGTGGCTTACAGTCTGCACTCTGCACAGGCCCCGCCCCCTGTCCTGAATGTCAACTCTGTGACCACCTCCATTTTGACAGGTTTCGGCAACCAATAGATCAACAGATCAGCCTTCCAGAAATATAAAGGTTCAGTGGAGAGACCTTGAGTAGAAGAATGATGGCAGTGATTGCTGCACAATGGCCATTTTGTCAATGTCTCTCCTGAGTTGAGTATCTTAGGGTTAATGCTTTGGACATGAGTTCCCTGATCCACAGCAGAGTGGAGATTTGCACTGACCAGCTGTCTCCACGGTTCACCACACGGCATGGATCTTGTCGTGAGACGCCTGGTGGTAAACTTGATGACCTTAAGAAGAGCACGAGATCCTATCTGTATCTGTGGCTGATCTTACTACTTCAAAGCCATATAATGCCGTCTGAGGTTGTACGGGCTGTCATACATATGCTATATCATAGAGAATCAGTGGCCTGGAAAAACAAAGCAACTATGTATGTCAGAATGTACATATGGTTTGTACAAGTCCTCAGAGGCCAATGAGGCCATCACAACAGTGAACTGCGGTTCATTTTAACTACTGTACAGAGAAATCTCCCCACAGCAGAGGAAATGACACATTTATGAAAGAGCATATCGAACTGTGCCGACATCCCGTCATTTAGCATGCTCATTCAGATGATCTAGGGACTATACCGCTGTCTTCAACAGGTACAGTGTGAAGGGGAATATGTGAACGTGTCAGTGGGTCATTTGTCTCAAAGTATTCCTTGTACTAGCGACAGGAAGGACATCCCAATCGTCACCCTGTCAAAGCTGTGGTTATCAGAGGAAACTGTAAATGGCACATGGCCTTAGTCCCAGCCCCAGGCCAGAACTGGTGGAGCCAACAAGGCGATCACTCCATCCCTCCCCTCCACAGTCTGCCTTTAACTTCTTTTGCACAATGGGTAACTTATCCCACCTTTTCCACCCCTCCCCCCAAACACACACCCAATCTGAACTTAAGCCAGCCCCTACCATAGTTTAATAAAAACCTGACTCCCTGAAAACCAGCGCCAGGGATCAGGTTGGATCAGCCTGAGGTAGAGGTCTTGGTTGGAGCCGAAGGAGAGTGGCCACCATCCAGCGTTAATTTAGATTAGGACTTAGCTAAGGCTGGAAAGGAACATGTTCTCTCCTCACATGTCTATATATTCTCTTCCCTGTAACACTTTCCGGTGCTTATAGGGATGATTGATAGTCCTGATTTCTGACAAACATGAACCTCGCAACTCTCCCCCAAACAAATCAAAGACAGAGCCCCCCACAGCCGTATTCTCCGTAGACCAGCCTTTAAAGTATTGGAGTTGACAAACGTCCGTAAAATTCATCTTCATTCCATAACAGGCCTTTCATCAGCTCAATCAAAACAAGGATATGCTAACGATGAGAAGCTAGCCCACTGGGGCACCAGAGCCAGGGTCAGATTACTCTTCATGGGGCAACACTGGCTAGCACTCATGCTAATACCTGGTGGAGTCTCCATCAGGGCTCCAGCACTTTCAGAGGCTTTTCATCACTTATTAGCCTGAAACCAGGCGCAGTGACAAAGGGAAAGTTTGGACAAACTGCCAAAACATGTTGTCACGCCATGGACTTGTCAATGTCTCTCAGCCCCGGATCAGTTAATGGTTATTAAACGCTAACTGAGAGATGTCGAACCACTTTAAAGAAAGCACTGAAATAGTCAGCGGTTAGTTAGTCTCAGAATTATTCTCATGGTGAAATATGTAAACCTCAGATATTATCCTGCCTGCTGTATATGATAAAATAAAATAGGTTGTTACTCCTGACATCCTAGTGGGTATAAAAGTGGGGGAAAATGGGTTTGCTTGTTTCGTAATCTGTCACACGCACAAAACTACCTTCCTGCTGCCTTCGCGCGCTCTTGACCAGTCAAGAGTTGACGAGTGATGTGACGCGTTGCTGTCTGGTATTGTTTTATAATAAAGCATTTAAAAACTCCGGCGAGTCACTCAATTGAAGAAGGCAGTGAAGGATACAAGCGATCGCGAACATTTTTACATCAGTGCAAAAAAATATTGACCTGTTTCGACGTCTATTGAACTAGTAATGCACTGTCGTCCGGCAGAAGTTCCTGGCTAGAGCGGACAAATGAGGGTATTTTTACAAAGGCACTGAAACTTTCGCAAACATTCCCCGACCAGACATGCCAATAGCAAACAGCACCATAACATTAGCCTAACTCTAACCCTTAACTCAATAACCTAAAGTTTAAGTCTAAACGTAAACTTAAAAAGTTCCTTACATCCAGCAAAATCTTTTGGATTTCAGGCAATGTTGAATATTCATGTAATACACAATGCTGCTTAAAATCCTCTAATTAGTTAAACGTGTGACAACCATACAGTTTTCCCCTACACAGATGAATACTACTGCATTGTCAAACTGTTGAATTAATTTCTCTAGTGTATCTCTTGACCAGCTGGCAGGATGATTTAGACCCCAATTTTGGCCTTGGCATGTTCAAGTTCAGCCACAACTCAAAGCCAGGGATGGAGAGGGAGTTGTTCGATGTAAATCTCAGTCTGCAGTGATTATGTGACCAAGAGTTTGATGTTGTTCCTGCCTTTTTCCTCTTGTAATTGAACTGGCTGTAGACTTAATTTCTAAGAGACAAAACAATCTTTGTAGCACTCCTAATTTGCCTGTGGTTTGCTGTTGAGCTTATTGTGTTTCATCAAAAACTATTGAATGAGACAGGGAAGTGTTATGGTTCAATTTGTGCATCACAATTCTTGATCCAATCTTCCGATATCAGCATTGCAGTTCAGGTTGCGCTGTGTCTAGCTTTGAAACCACGCGTCTTTGGCAATGTTTACTGGAGGTTTCCTCCTCCACACACCCCTGGCACTAGTGATCAACAGGAGTTAAAAAAACACATGCACACACACACACACACAAATACATGCAGATTCACACGCGCACACACACATCCAATGGAAAGCTGATTGAAGAGCATTTGAAGAAACTTCTCTTTATAAAGACGTGGTCTTTACTACTTTCCAATATGATTTTGTAACAATCACTAATATCCAATATGCCCATTTTTCAAATCCCCATTTTAGTAATAGAACTAATTGGAACTCCTTATTAAAAGTAAATTTTCTACTTGGTTGGTTGGAGCTGAAATTCGGTATTAGCCAAGTTCCACTGAATTCTTTGCCAATTATTCTTCCCTGGTGTCGCTGATGGGATAACCCACAGCAGAAGAGGACAGGCCGTCGTCACATGTTCCCAAGACACATTGTAAACCCTGTTACTACACTCTCCTGTGAATGGGAAGCAGACGGCACGGAAACATTGTGCTGACATACATGTAACAGGAACATGCCTTGTCAGCCTGCAAAAATCCACATGTGTTTTTAATGAAAGCCGTTAAAGCCTTCTGCAGGCCTGAGTGTAGGCAAAGAATCTCTGGATGCATGTTTGAACCTGGCATGTGGGGTTGTGATAAGGTTGTGGTGGCCCAATGGGGTCCACTTGCTAGTGGACAAGGAGCCTGCAGGATTGGGTTACCATGTGGCTGTTGCATGGCTAACAAGCATGAACATCAGTCTCCTCCAGAAGTTAGCGTGCCGGGCATGGGAATTCAACTTAAAGAGTTCACTATGCCTTTTTGTATGCGTGTAAGAGGATGTGATGTAGAAGTCAATATGATTTGTATACTGTTTTATTAGGTCAAGAGACACACTAAATTAAATACTTTTACATTTTTAAAACACATCTCCAGAGCTTCCTAAAGTCTTACACCAGATTGTTGTAGGAATTGTAATCCCTCAGTTGTGTTGCCAGCGTCTTCTCAAACAAGTCCATCACATCCAAAACTTAATTTCTGTTTGCAATGCTTCTGCAGTAAAGTCGAGCTTTTGCCAGTACGTTGTACATTTTTCTTCCAATGTTGTTTGGAGATATGGGCAGTACACCTTAAAACTGCAAACTGTGTGTAACCACGCTGGTCCAAAACTTCCACATGCAGCTTCTTCACCTGCGGGATAAATCTGAGCCAAGACACCAAGACTGCTGATGAAACTGTGGGTTTCACACAACCGAATAATTTCTGCAGTAACGATCAGAAACCATCTCAGGGAAGCACATGTGCTTAAAATCAGCTTGGCATTGCTAGCGTCTTCAGCAGTCTCACTTTTGATATTCACTGGTACCCTGAGAGACGTGAATGCTCTTTGCGGCTGAATCCCGGTATGAAATGTTACGAGGCAGAAGGCAGACAGCGTGATACACGTTGCATTTATGTTTCCGTTCAGTGGAGTTAGGACGGTTGATGCAGGTGTATCAGATGTCCGTTGGCAGCTATCGCCACCCAGAGTATCTTCAAATGGTGGTCAACTGTCAGTTTATCAATTGGCATCTTGTATTGAGACTGCCAGCAGACTTTCGGGGAAACGCCTTGTCCAAACAACTCTGCCCACCTTGTTGATTTCACCCATTCCAGGGAGGACCCACTGGACACTTTCACACATATTATGTACATTGGCTTGGTTCCCATTGCTTTGAACTCCTCCAGTTCTTGGGTCTTGAAGGAAAGTAAAAGCCCTTCACCCTCCTCCACTATCCCGCATTCAGTGCAGCAACAATTTCATGTTGGCTTCTTTCCACTGGTATTTGACACAAAGTGTCGATAAGTTGCTGGAAAGGAGTCACAGACCATCCTTACAAACTGTTTCAGTCGGGCGATTTGATCAGATCCCCATTCTCTCGCCTTCAGCCTGGCGATATGATCAGATCCCATTCTTGCTTCTTCAGCAGGGTAATATGATCAGATCCCCATTCTCTCTCCTTCAGCCTGGCGATATGGCAAGATCCCCATTCATAGCAGTGTCCATTCTGTATCTAATCAGCTAAGGCCATCCTTTGTAACTGACTTCAGGCTTCCTGCAGACACAACTCCAAGACTCCTGAGGCAATGTCCAGAACATCCTTTCCACCCTCTTGCAATGGCTGCAGCTCAGATGCCAGATGTCCAGATGCGAAATAATTATCAAGTTTCCCAATAGCTATAGAAAATATGGAGAGGCTGTGAGAGGTACATATCTTGCAGAACTGTAAATCCAGACCAATTATCATAGCTGTCAATTAAATAAACCACAGTTGAGACAACAAATGACCCAACCAACAACATGTCAACCAAAAAGCTATTTATTACTCAGCCAGTAAAGGGATAAACAAGGAAACCCCTGGTTGGAATCCACTGCCGCATAAACCCTATCACCATGGCTCGATGGAAAAAGGGCTTACATCTTAATAATACACAGTTAAGTAAAAGTTTATGTTTTCAACAGTAGACCAAATAAATGTGCTGGGTAAACGGGCATGGGATTCTGGGCCGTTTAGAGCTCTTTTCCAAAGCAAAGATCCCAGAGAAGTGGAGAGGGGAGAGAGGGGTGCATGGTCTGTGTATTTGTTCAGACCTTTGCTCTTGTGATGTCACCTTCAGACTTTAAACATTTATCTATTTTTTATAATTTCAGATTCGCTGCCCATAGAGGGTCATTAGCCACCATGCAAAAGGAAGGAGCAGTAATCATTTGTGGCCGAAAACATCTTTTATGAGACCAATTTTTGGCGTGTATGTTCCTTCCAGCATTTATCCCCTTCTTTATTGTGTTGAATATTGTTTACAGGAGGAAAAGGAAAGAGATGTTGTGAACATATGATTGATCTGCATTCACATGGATTACTGATATGTGGTATTTTTTTACCTTAAAGGTTCATCTGCAGATTTGGTTTATGAGCCACCGCTAAAGATGGCAACCTGTCAGCAACATTAACACTGGCATTATAAAAAACATGAATTTGCTCCTATGTCTTTTGCACCCAGGCTATATTTATAATAATATATCTTGAGTAAATATACCTATATTTCTTGATAACAAACCAACAGTAAAGTTTCTACGTATGTCCCATTGTTCAGGTATCTATATTTATATATATATATATATATATATATATATATATATATATATATATATATATATATATATATATATATATATATTAGAAAAAGTTGGACCTGATGAGTTGGAGTGTGGATTTAAACCCGGTGGTCTCATCCAGCCCTGATACCTCCCAAGATGAACGTAAACCAACCTCCCATCTCCCACTTCAGCCAGACCAGGTTGGCAGGGGCTGAGGTGCACAAACTGTGGCCTGAGAGGGCTGACTGTTAGCGTGTGGAGCTAGCGTGAAGTGGCCTAGCCTGGGGCTGCGTGATGTGCTATGAAAGGGACATTAGAGCAGTGGAGAAGGCTGGAAGGAGGATGGAAGGGGGGCTTAATGCTTGGGGTGTCCACCCCACTGTGACTAACACTGGCTGCCTTTGAACTCCTGGCTTTATTTTTATGTCACGCTCTGAACCACTAAGAAAACAATAATGCCACACTGCGTTTCCTTAACTAACCAAACACACAAGCTAACCCCTGTGGGCCCCTCGTCTGTCCTCCAATCTCTTTCTAGATACACCTCTTGCTCTCTCTCTCCAGTTCTACTTCTTGCATTATAATTGGTTGTGATTGTGTCTTTGCTCTTTCTCACCTTATTTAGGCTAATGTCGAGTTTATACACAAGGATCATGGTTATCCTCTAATTGGCCTTTGACACTTTTAATAACTTTAAACCTTCGACGTGATGGACTGACTATCACAACATGTTCATGCCCTCTCGTGGTCCACAGTTCCCGCTTGCCATTGTGTGATGAATGTTGCCTTCTGGGAGCAGATGATACCATGCTTCCACCTAAACACCCAGGCGACCGTGTCCATGAACCTACAGCGGTGAACTCCAGACTTGCCGGGGTACATTGCTCACTCTCATATTTGACGCCCATCCTGACCGCTGAACCCCATCGCCGTAGTAACTACTGTTAAAGGCAGTGTCCGTGTCATCCCATGGACTTGTGTTTTTAAAGACACAGACGTAGGCTTCCATGAGGTCAGGCCACACACAGCTCAGTGCGGCCAAGCGGATCAGGGATAAACAAGCTGAGGTTTTTGTCTCTCTCCCTGTGCTCCTGTGTTCAGAGCACAGGCACGCAGGAAAACACAGTAAAGGTCTGTTGGATGGTGTTAACGCAAGATGGACCCTGTTTCATTCTAACAGAAAACAACAAATATAGGCCACTTTAGAATGTCAACATGTGAGTTTATATAGCCTGCTGATGCCACACTTGTGATGTACTGACAACATTCAGATATACTTGGCAATGGTAACAACATGATATCAACATCGGCACCCCAGAAAAAACAGATGAACAATGTATGGTCTGACTGTTCTTCCTCACAGTTCGTGGGAGTCCGCACATGTTGATATTGGACTTTGTTATTGCCATTCAGTCATAAAACGGCCTGTGCACATGTCTTAATGTAGTACAGCCCACCGCTGGCTTCCCACTGTGCAGGAGGTTCGATCCCTGTTTGATGTCTGTACCCAATAGCGTCACGCTGTGACACGCTGATCTTTTTCTCTAATTGGCTGTGTCCTCTGAGCTCGCATCCTGGGGTGTCGGCCAGAACACACGTGCCTTCCAGAACCAGTTGAGGCCGTGACGGCTCCCCCTATACCCGAAACCTCCTTGACAGGTCAGCGCGGCTGCTCTGAGTTCCGGCTCACTGGGCTGTGTTCAGAACCATAACTTTAAAGCAAAGTTATGCACAACTCTCATGGATCAGTCAGGGTTCAGAATCTTGGACTGGATATGATTGATTAGGATCGCTACAGAGGTGCAATAGGAACTGCCAGTTAAGATCCTCAACCTCAGTTTAGGTGTCAGAATATGGAAGTCATGCACTGAGTGAAAGCATGACATATATTCAGCTCCAGAAACAATTAAGAGACCACTGCACCTTTTTCTTTCCTTTATTGATAAGTCAAAAAGGAAGGTTTTGAGTGAGGAACAGAAGGGTTAAAATTAAGAGGCCACTGCAAATTGAATCCTTCTGTTCCTCACTCAAAACTTTACTTTTTAACTTTTTTGGAAAGGAAAGAAAAGGTGCAGTGGTCTCTTATTTTTTTCCAGAGCTGTACATATGTCTTAGTCTGGGGGTGTTCCAAAGACCAACAAAAAGACAAGCGGTCTATTTCTCCCACTAGGTTTCCGTCAAGCTCTGGGTTTGGCCATTTCAATGCATTATTTTTCTTTTACTGAGACCTATTTCAGAAAACTCTTCATAAGCTAAGTTTGTCCTGATGGCCACATATATTGTCTATATGGCCATCTAGTTAATGTGAAAGCATGGCCCTTGGTCAACCTCTTCATTATCTCATTTACACTGCTGCGGAGTAGCCCCTGGGTGTGCTGTTAGTTCAAACAGAGCTGTTTTCACAGGGCTAAAACTAACAGTCTGGGACCCAGAGACGGTATCAACACATTCCCTCTCTCTAGGGTCTGGTTGAGCCTCTGAGCTAGGATAGAGACACACACTTCTAGGGACTCTGGAAGGATCACACAAGAAAATCTTGAACCCCAAAACCTTGTCCCCTTCAAATTACTATGCAAACTAGAATTCCCACTGAGCAAAATAATTTGAAAGATGTCTTTTCAATGTCTATCCAATTAGAATTTCAACTTAATTTTTACATTCTTTGCTCAGTGGAATGCTATTGGTTTTTTATAGTCTTTCTGGTTGACAGTATGTCATGATGTTGTTTCTGATCATATATTCAGAAGACAGGGAAGTAAACCCAGCACATTGATCATTTAGAGCAGCCTTTTTTCCTTCATCCATTACCTTGATATGACTTTGTTCAGTGGGCGAGGTTTAACAGGCTTGTGTGTAGGAAAGGTACATTAATATATATATATACTTTAGTCCAGTATTATGTCCATTGTCTCTTGTGCCATGGCTTTATCCTAGGATGAATGCATAAAGCAGGAGGAGTAGATGTATCCACCAGATTGCTCTATAGTGAT